>VMDO01012862.1:0-35901 GCA_007922755.1 Pedetes capensis
ATGATATTGTCCGATGGTTTGTACATTCAGTTGGATCGGCTTTTTTGGGACTAGGCACAGATATGGATCTCTTCCAGTCAGTTGGCCAAGTAGCTGTTTTCCAAACCTGTTGGCACAAACATGTTAACACCTCCAGTGCTGCATCTGTTTGTTGAAACATCTCTATTGGTATCCCATCAATTCCTGGAGTCTTGTGTTTCGCCAGTTCTTTCAAGGCAGCTTCCACTTCGTCCTTCAACACCATTGGTTCTTTATATGCAACCTCTTGGAATGGTTAGTCATCTACCAATTCTTTCTTGTATAATGACTCTGTGTATTCTTCCCATCTGTTTTTGATGTTTCCTGCATCATTTAATATTTTCCCTGTAGAATCTTTCACTACTGCCACTCGAGGCTTGAATTTTTTCTTCATTTCCTTAAGCTTAAGAAACACAGAGCATGTTCTTCCCTTTTGGTTTTCTGCCTCCAGCTCCTTGCACATGTCATTATAATATTTGTTTTTGTCTTCCCAAGCTGCCTTCTGAAATCTTCTGTTTAGTTCCTTAACTTCATCATGTCTTCCTTTTGCTTTAGCTGCTGGACGTTTGAGGGAAAGGTCCAGTGTCTCTTTTGACATGTAATTTGGTCTTTTCTTTCTTTCTTGTCTTTTTAAGAACTTTTTGCTTCCTTCTTGAATGATATCCTTTATGTCATGCCACAACTCTTCTGGTCTCCTGTCATTTGTGTCTAATGCAGTAAACCTATTTTTGAGGTGGTCTCTGAACTCAGGTGGGGTATACTCAAGGTCATACCGTGGCTCTTGTATACTTGTTCTAATTTTCTTCAGCTTTAGTTTGAACTTGCATATGAGAAGTTGATGGTCTGATCCACAGTCAGCACCTGGTCTTGTTTTGACATTTTGTACAGAGCTTTTCCATCGTCTCTTTCCACATATGTAGTCAATTTGAGTCCTGTATGTTCCATCTGGTGAAGTCCATGTGTATAGTCTCCGTTTATGATGTTGAAAAAATGTATTTGTAATGAAAAGGTCATTGGTCTGACAAAATTCTATCATGTGATCTCCAGCTTCGTTTCTGTCACCAAGACCATATTTTCCAACTACCGAGCCTTCTTCTTTGTTTCCGTCCTTTGCATTCCAGTCACCAGTGATTATCAATATGTTTGATCTATTTCAGATTGCAGAAGCTGATATAAATCTTCCCTTTCTTCATTTGTGGCCTTAGTGGTGGGTGCACAAATTTGAATAATAGTCATATTAACTGTCCTTCTTTGTAGGCATGTGGATATTATTTTATCAGTGACAACATTGTATTTCATGATAGATCTTGAAATGTCTCTTTTGATGATGAATGCAACCCCATTTCTCTTTAGTTTATCATTCCCAGCATAGTAGACCATATGATTTTCTGACTCAAAATGGCCTATGCCGGTGGTCCATTTGAGTTCACTGATGCCTAGAATGTCAATGTTTATGCGCTCCATTTCTCTTTTAATGATTTCTAATTTTCCTAGATTCATACTACGTACATTCCATGTTCCAATTGTTAATGGATGTTTGCAGTTATTTCTCCTCATTTTGAGTCATGGCACATCAGCAAATGGAGGTCCCTGGGGTTTTACTCCATTTCTGTCATCAGCGTAGACTCTACTTTGAGGAGGCAACTCTTCTGCAGTAGTCTTTTGAGTGCCTTCCAACCTGGGGGCCTCATTTTCCGGCACTATATCTGACAGTGTTTCTTTGCTATGCATAGGGTTTTCAATGGCTAGTTGTTTCAGGAGTAGTTTACCAGGTCCTACTCCCTAGTCTGTCTTACTCTGGAAGCTCAGCTGAAAACCTGTCCACCATGGGTAACCCCACTCATATCTGAGGTACCAGTGGCAGAGCTCTCAGCCTCATCGCAACACATAAGCCCCCACAGTGTGGCAAACAGACATGTGGGGAAGTTTTGATATAGGTAAATCAAATTTATATACTGATAACCCAATATATGTTTGGTAGGTGTTTAGTTTCACAGATTCATAAGAGAGCCAAAATATTTTTATAATACAAATGTAAGAGATATGAGGACAAGAAAAAAACAAGAAAAGGAGAAATAAATTTTTTCTCAATAGACAATATTCATTGAATGACATTTGTTATAAATGACCTGATATATGTGAAAGAATATGGGACTAACTTTTTGGGACCCACTGTAAGGGACTAGGGTTTAGCTCATTTGGTAGAGTGCCACTGTGTGTTCTCTGAAGCCCTTGGTTTGATCCCCAGTACCACAAAAATCGGAAAAGGATGTGGCAATCCACTCCTGAAGCCATCCCCAAACAATCAGCCATTGAAAACTCTATGAGGGTCACTATGAGTTGGACATGACTCAATAGCACCTAACAACAGCTATGCTTGGTGATGGGGAAGGAACTTTATTTAAAGGTCTAATTTAATCTATTTAACCGTGGAGGTAATTATTATTATCCTTCTTGTAAAAATAAGAAAATGGAGTCTGGGAAAAGTTTAATAACCTTACAGACAACACAAAGTAAGACCAGCATGTGAATCCAGTATTAAAGCTACTCTTCCACCACATCATGAAGCCTGTTTTTTAAACTGTATATAGCACCAAAATGGTAAAATGTTAGTCAGGACTAAGTGTATGAAACAGAAACCATTCTAGGTATTTTAAGCAGGTGGGATCTAATTTAGGGATTTGAGAGATTAGAAATGTATTGGAAAAACCAAAGGAACAAGTTCTAGGGTGAGCCTTCTACACAAGTCCCAGAAGTTTTCAGAAGTTATCCCACTAGACTACCATTAGAGCTATCTGAGAAATCTAGAGAGTTGGCAATGAAAATTGTTATCCAGGGAAGGAAGCTACTGCTGCCATTGCTGCTTCTGTATGCCGAAGCAGCTGGAAAATGGATAAGTTAAAATTTCTGTAAGCACACCTCACATTTCCATTACTATGCTAGCTAGCAGCAGCATCCAAGAGTCATAGGAAGACAGTTGTTGTTGTTGTTGTTAGGTGCCATCGAGTCGATATCCGACTCCTAGTGACCCTCTGTACAACAGGGGAAACACTATTGTCAGTGCTTCTCTGCTGTGCATATGGTTTTCAATGGCAGATTGATTTTTGGGAGGGGGTTGCCGGGTCCTTCTCCCAAGCCTACAGCTTCTGGTGTTCCCAGGCGGTCTCCCATCCAGGTACTAACCAGGCCCGACCCTGCTTAGCTTCTGAGATCTGACGGGATCGGATGCCGCAGGGCTACAGCTGCAGGCCAGGAAGACAGTATCTGCCTTAATTCTATCTCCTACATATTACTTGAGCATATTAACATGGTAGAATCTGATTTGCAAATAGAACTCTTGTTGCAAGGGAGTTGGGGAAATATAAATTTTAGTTTCCCAGCTTCTCAACTAGAAAGAAGAAAGAACAAATGTTAACTAAGCCATTCTAACAAAGTAATTATCTTGAGTTTAAAAATGTAATAATTATTATCATCTGGATCTTCTAACTTGGTGGACCACAAAGTGAAAAGCTAACTTAACATCGTGATGGTTACCTGATCTTTTAATCTCTTTGTGCCCCTTGATATCTGTAGGATACTCCTGCCTGAATAGGACCTCTGCTACAGACAAGACTCTTGCTTTTTATCAATGCACAAAGCAATTTGTGTCCAACAGCAGTTTTATGGTCCACTGAATGTACTGAAATGTAGCATTTTGCCAAACATGAACTTTGACATGTTTATAACAGGGATTTAATCTGAAAATATGCAAGAGGGAGGCTTCTGAATATAATTTATACTCAGAATAACTTTCATGTAGTTGTTGAGAAGCCAATAAAATGAATACTTAGGCCTTGGATTTTGTAGTTAATTTTGCCCTTCTTCAAGAGACATAGTGACATCAGTAGGTGAACTGAAGGTTGAAATATTAATTCTTTGAAGGGACATGAAGCCTTATGAATTTGCATTAGTACTAAAAATAGCAGAGACATAGTATAATTAACACATACGAAATTCCATATTTTAATATAAAGAAAAATCTAGAATGAATCTTACGAAGGACCTTTAGATAAACACTCTGTTATGTCACAGCTAACAATGTCAGTGGTGTTTGTTATAATAATTAAAGATCTTTATTTCTGCAAGTTTGTGGGCTTTTTATGAATTCTAAAAATATACTTTATTATGTTCTCACATTTTATTCCTTAATTCTTTCAATCATATACTATTCAGTGGCACAAATTTTTAATTTTTTCCAATGTACTCAGTTCCTAGGATGAAATAAAAATTTCACATGCTTATACTTGGCCTGAAGTATATATATGATTTAATTAGTTTTGAAATATTTCTTAGCCTTCGAAGCACTTTTATGTAGACCATAATCTAAAGCAAAGGGAAAAATACTACTACTCAAATGGATGCTGTGTTGTAAAAGTACTCAAGAAAATTCAGCTTTCAGAAGAGTACTAGAAAAGGACCAAACTGTAACTTGAAAATTCCGTGCTAGTAAAAGAAGATTCAATATTTTTGCACTCAACCATTTAAAGTGTGCTTCATTTTTTATTTTAATTTTCTTGTGAATCTTTCCTGAATAAGACTGTCAAAATAAATTTCTATGGGAACTTAAATGTTAATCAGTGACAGGAGGCAGAAGTACTTGTGGAAAAAACTGAACACATTACACAATTACATTATGGATAGCTGTATATGATGAAGAGTAGACTTTTTCCATGGCTGGAGAATTCTGAATGCTAACAGTTGCACAGTTGTATGTTCATGCAAGTGTATGCTGGGATAGTCTGGGCCTAAATGTACAAATGTATTTGTGTTCTATCCAGGGATCTGCCAGTCTCAGTCAGTGCAGGTGGGGGAGCTATTTCTGAGTTACCTTCGTCTATCAGGTGTCAAATGTGAACATCCATGAACAAAAGGCTTAGTACAAGTGACTTTGTATTTATGTATCAGTATCAAAGAGCAGTCAGGTGTGTTTGCATTTGGGTGAAGCCATATTATTATTTACTTCTGTTTTATTATTGCTTCTAAAACATTTAATTACAAATATGGATCACCAGTATCCTGCTTAGCTTTCTGCCACCTTTGCCACGTTTGAACATTTCTCATGTTATTGCTGCTTCAACCCCTCTCCCCCAGGATCAATCAAGAATCAGAAAGAAATACTAATAACAACATCATCCTCAAGCACAAAGGACAAAGATAGAGATGTATCTAATGCTTCAGCAGGAAATTTACAGTTATAAGGTCACTGCTGACTATTGTGGGAGAAGGACATGGCAATCCACTCCTGAGGCAATCCTGAAACAATCAGCCACTGAAGACCCTATAAGTGTTGCTATGAGTCAGACATGACTCGACAGCACCTCACAACAGCTGACTATTATGTACGTACACAGTATAATCTTACTAACTATAAGCCCTCACTTTATATAATAATTAGCTTTCCAGATGTGTTATCTTAAATATTTTCCTCTCCTCCATCCTTTCCAGCCTCTGGTAACCATTCTTCTACTCTGTACTTCTGTGAAATGAACATTTCTCAAATTCCACAAATAAGTGAGATCATGCAGTATTTGTTTCTCTGTGCCTGGCCTGCTTCACTTAAGGTAATGTCCTCCAGGTTCTTCCATGTTGTTGCAAATGGCAGGATTTTATCCTTTTGTATTGCTGAATAGTATTTAAATTCTGTACATGTATCACATTTTCTTTACTCATTCATCTGTTGATAGACATATTGGTTGTTTCCATTTCTTAGCTATTGTGAAATATGCTAGAATAAACATGGGAGTGCAGATGATTTTTTGACATTGACTTCATTTCCTTCGGATGCTATATATTATTGAATCTAATTTGAACTCTTTTAACAGTTTTAGAGAGCTAAGGCATCAGATGTGGATTAGAATCCTGTATGGATTAGATTCATGTTTGAGAGCTGGTTTTGGGGAAAATTACAGAACTGCTGTACATGTTGTGAAAACAATACAATTCAATAGTATGGATTAGATATGGGTGCAGATTAGATTTGAGAATATATGGTCATACCTGGTGGTGTGATTGTTGGGTCATATGGTAGTTCCATTTTTTAATTTTTTGAGGAATATACATACTGTTTTCCACAATGGTTGTTCCAATTTACATTTCTGCCAATGGAGCATGAGCATTCCCCTTTCTCCATACCCATATCAGTATTTATTATCTTTTATCTTTTTGGTAATAGGCATTCCCCTTGAGGTGAAGTGATACCTCATTGTGATTTTGATTTGCATTTCTCTGTTGATTAGTGATGTAGAATATTTTTCCATATAGTGTTTGTATCTCTTCTTTTGAGAAATATCTTTTCAATTTTTTGGGCTGATTTTGAAAATAGATTTTTTTTTCTATTTAATGATCTCAGAAGCTAAGCAAGATCACCCTGGTTAGTCCTTGGATTGAAAATACCAGGTGCTGTAGGCTAGGGAAAAGGACTGGCCAACTCACCCTGAAACAATCTACCATTGAAAATCCTATGAATAGCAGAGAAACACAGTGTCATTCTGTTGTAAATCGAGTCGCTATGACTTGAATCCAACTTGATGGCACCTAAAAACAACAATTTAATTGTTTGAGTTCCTTATATATATCCTGGACATTAGCCCCTTGGCAGATGCATAGTTTCCAAGTATTTTCTCCTATTCTATGGGTTATCTCTTCACTTTGCACTCTGTTGTTCCTTTGCTATGCAAACCTGTTGTTTTTTGGGGGAAGTTGAACCTGGAACCGTGCACATACTTTACAATTGTTCTACCGCTGGGCTATACCCCAAGACTATTTCTTATTTTTATTTTTTAAATTTTGAAACAAGTTCTTGCTAAGTTGCAGAGGGTGCTGCTGGCTTCAAATTCATCATCTTCCTTCCTCTGCCTCCCAGGTTGCTGGGAATATAGGCATGTGCCACTGTGCTCAACAAACAACAACAACAATAATAACAACAACAATAATAACAATAATAATAATTATTATTACTATTATTGTTTGAAGGATCAAACCCATAGCAGTGGGCATGCTAGGCAAGCGCCCTACCACTGAGCTACATCCCTAGCCCTTGTGCAAAATTTTTAGTTTGATGTAATCCCACTTGTTTATTTTTGCTTTTGATTCTGTGTTTTAGAGTTCTTATCCAGAAAATTTTGCCCAGATCATTGTCATGGAGAATTTCTTCTAAGTTGTCTTCTAGTATTTTTATCCTTCAGATTGTACAGGTAAATTGTTAATCCACATTATGCTGACTTTTCTGTATGATGAGAGATACACATTTCACTTCCTTTTTCTGCATATGGATAACCAGCTTTTCCAGCACCAATTACTGAAGGATTTATACTCTGTTTAGCGTGTGTTCTTGGCATCTTTGTTGAAAATTAGTTGGCTGTGTGTGGATTTATTTCTGCTTTCTCTACTTTATTTTTATGCCAATAGCATGCTATTTTGATGACTATAGTTTTATAGTATATTTTGAAGTCAGCTAGTGTGGTGACTCCAGCTTTTATTTTATGGTTTCATCCAATGCCTTACAAGTTGAGCTTACCCTGCAGTAACAAAATAATCCCCCTTAGCACAGTTCTTTCATACCTGCTGTTCCAGTAAATTTGAAATTTATGAAAATACCTTGAAACTTATAGTTTCTTCTCTTCATCTTTGGAAATTACTGTAAATAAAACCAGTGAGTTGAACATTGTCTTAGAGAAATGGAGCTGCTGGT
Organism: Pedetes capensis; assembly: GCA_007922755.1. Taxonomy (NCBI): domain Eukaryota; kingdom Metazoa; phylum Chordata; class Mammalia; order Rodentia; family Pedetidae; genus Pedetes; species Pedetes capensis. The sequence goes on from VMDO01012862.1 coordinate 7,748, forward strand.
CTTGTTTTGGAAGATGAACCAGGTTTCATTCAAGTTTAGAAGATGGATCAGGAGAAGATGAAAAGTAGACATATTTTAACTATGTTTACATGAGGACATAAAACAAAAGTTTGAGTCACTAATTTGTCATACTAACATATTTGTCGACATAATTGATCACAGAAGTATCAAATGTTACCATAGATACCACAATATAAGAGTTGCAGTGAGGCAGGGTATGCTGCTTTGTTAGGCCTGTAAGCCAAATGTTTCTTTGCTATTCATAGAGTAGCCGTCAGTATGGATTGAGAATAAGCATCAACAAAACAAAATTCCTTACAACTAGGTCACTATGCAACTTCACAATAAATGGAGAAAAGATTGAGGTTGTCCATGATTTTGCTTTAAGTGGTTCTACAATCAACACCCGCAGAAGCAACAGCCAAGAAATCAAAAGACACATTGCTTTGAGAAAAGCTGTGGCAAAAGATCTCCTTAGAGTATTGAAAAGTAAAGATGTCACATTGAAGATGAAGTGTGCCTAACTCATGCCATGGTATTTTCAGTTGCATCATATGGTTGTGAAATCTGGACATTGAACAAGAGAGACAGGAGAAGAATTAATGCTTTTGAATTATGGTTCTGGAGATGAATATCGAATATACCATGGACTGCCAAAAGAACCAACAGATCTATCCTAAAGGAAGCACAAGCAGAGTGCTCCTTGGAAGCAGGGATGGCTAGACTGCATTGTAGGTATTTTGGACATGTAGTCAGGAGGGACCAATCCCTGGAGAAAGACATCATGTTTGGGAGAGTGGCAGGTCAATGAAAAAAAGGAAAACCTTCCACCAATGGACTGACACAGTGTCTGCAACAATGGGCTTACACACAAATAAGAGTATGTGCCTGGCACAGAATCAGGGAGTGTTTCATTCTGCGGTACATAGGGTTATTATGAGTCAGAATGGATGGCACCTAACAACAACAAGGCCAAATTATAAAAGTTAGAAAACAATGTCAAGAGTTATTCATCACTTTTAAGGAATCTTTGTGACAGACTTGTTCTCATGAGGTTCATGAACATAAAAGCCCATTTGGTCAACAACACAGTGTCCAGCAAATTTATACAAACCAGAGCAAAGAAATTCCATGACAGAAATATATAAATTATTTGGTTGATAACTCAGTTTTACCTCTGGTTATCAATTCTAGAGACTTCAATGAAAGCATATTGTACCTTTAGGCTTTGAAAGTTACCCTTGCTTCCCTAGGCACGCATAGACTGGCTTTTCTTCTAGATGCCTCAGTAGATTCCATTGCAGCCAGGTCTTACTATACAAAGTATGATAGTTGAGACAGAGTAAATTGAGAGAAGTGTGATTCTTTGAAAGCACATAGGTGAGACAATTATTGTTCAACAAATTTGTCAAAGATGTACTGTGTTTGAAAAAAATGCATCTTCCTCTCACCTAACTCATTGTGAATGTGATTTCTCATTTCGTTTTGCTTCATGTGTGGTCTAAATTTGATCTCACCTGTGAAATATTGCCTTCTCTCCTTTAGTTTTTTGACTCAATGACTCCTTGATGTCCTGACAGCTTTCTCCCTTAAACTGGAACCAAATTTTCTCATGTTTCCATCTACTACTGGTTGATACTTTAGTGGAGAAGGAAGATGTCTTCTATAATAAATATTTATTGAGTGCCAATCTGTGGACAAAGTTTGAGACTTGATTGTTCCTGTTATCAACTGAATATATCATTCAGGTTTCAGTCCTGAAAACATAAGTTCCAAGAATGTTGTTGTTGTTAGGTGCCGCCAAGTCATGTCTGGCTCACAGCAATCACCATAGGGTTTTCTTTCTTTTTTTTTATTGGTATAATTATATTTATTTCCAGAACTATTAAGTTGGGCTGCTCACCCTGAGGTCGCCCCCTCCCCCATACCTCACTCCTCTTTGTTCCTCCTCTCACCCCTCTCCTCTCCCAGGATTTTCTCCTTTTACTAGATCCCTCCCTCTTTCTTTTGCACTCCCCAAATTGTCCCTTCTCTGCTAAGTCAACTTTAGCTTTTTATTATGTTCTGACCTCCACATAGAATGTTTTCCTTCTTTTAATTTTTGATTTACCTCCCACATATGAGTGAGAACATGTGGTATTTCTCTTTCTGGGCTTGTGTTGGTTCACTTAAGATAATTTTCTCCAATTCCATCCATTTTGCTGCAAATGGTATTATTTCATTTTTTTATTGCTGAGTAGTCTTCCATTGTGTATATGTACCATAGTTTTTTTTTTTTATCCATTCTTCTATTGATGGGCACTTTGGTTGATTCCATATCCTTGCTATTGTGAAAAGTGCTGCATTGAACATGGTGATGCAGTTGTCTCTGTGGTATGATGACACATCTCCCTTTGGTTAAATTCCCAATAGTGTTATAGCTGGGTTATATGGTAGATCTATTTTTGGTTTTTAAGATACCTCCATATTGATTTCCAAAGTGGTTGGGCTAATTTACAGCTCCACCAGCAGTGTAAGAGGGTTTCCTTTTCTCCACAACCTCGCCAGCATTTGTTGTTATTTGTTTTATTGATCTTGGCCATTCTTACTGGAGTAAGGTGGAATCTCAGAGTTATTTTGATTTGCATCTCACTAATGTCTATGGATATTGAGCATTTTTTTCATGTGTTTCATGACTTTACAGGCCTTCGCATTTGAGAAGTGTGTGTTCAGTTCCTTTGCCCATTTGTGTATTGGGTTATTTGTTTTCTTGGGTATTTTTTTTTCTTGAGTTCTTTATAAATTCTTGTAATTAGACCTCTGTCTGATATATAGGATGTGAAGGTTTTTTCCCATTCAGTGGGGATTTCCTTGACTCTGTTCATTGTTTCCTTTGCCATGCAGAAGCTTTTTAATTTCATGTAATCCCATTTATCTATTCTTGTTGCAATTTTTTGAGCAGTTTCAATGGCTGATTGTTTTAGGATTGCCTTGAGAGTGGATTGCCATATCATTCTCCCTTTTTTATGGTTCTAGGAATCAAACTCGGGACCTCAGAGATGGCAGAGAGGTGGTCTACTAACTGAGCTAAATTACAGCCCCCAAGTTCCAAGAATAGAGGAGTTAATATGGCATTTAAGTTTATACAGTCATTGGAAAGGATGGGGAACAAAGGGCATGGATGTCCCCACTTACTACATCACTGAAGTAGGTGATTCTTCATTCTCACCTGGCAGCCACTGCAAAAAGCAAACTTCTCTCAGAAGCTTACAACCACCTGTCCTGATGGGCAGGATTTAAATGAGAAATTTGCAAGGGTTGTGTAGAAACTGCTATGACTCTCATGTTGGCTTATTCATATGACTGCCTCTGGGAATTACTGTCCTTTCTTCCAGTGCTTCAAACCCATGAAAATTTGGGCTGAGGTTCAGAAGTGGGTTCAATACGTTAAAGTTTAGAGGGTTTAGGTTTGGCTGAGGTTTAGGTTTAAATCTGTTGTGTTGATAGCAGTACTTTAAATGGAACCTGAACCCAAATGCTGAACCCATTCCACTTCAAGCATTTTTTAAAAATTTTCTGAAACTAAATCTGAATCCAAACCTGAACCTGAACCCACTAAAACATTGGGTTTGGGTTAATATTTTAATTTTTAAAAATCATTATCTTTTTTAAAATTGGGAAAAAAAATTAAAAAGAATTCACTCATCTATGTTATTGTTGGTAGGTGCCATCAAGTCGAGTCTGACTCATAGCGACCCTAAACACAGCAGAATGAAACACTCCCTGATTCTGTGCCAGGCACACAATCTTATTTATGTGTAAGCCCATTGTTGCAGACACTGTGTCAGTCCATCTGGTGGAAGGTTTTCCTTTTTTTCATTGACCTGCCACTCTCCCAAACATGATGTCTTTCTCCAGGGATTGGTCCCTCCTGACTACATGTCCAAAATACCTACAATGCAGTCTAGCCATCCCTGCTTCCAAGGAGCACTCTGCTTGTGCTTCCTTTAGGATAGATCTGTTGGTTCTTTTGGCAGTCCATGGTATATTCGACATTCATCTCCAGAACCATAATTCAAAAGCATCAATTCTGCTCCTGTCTCTCTTGTTCAATGTCCAGATTTCACAACCATATGATGCAACTGAAAATACCATGGCATGAGTCAGGCACACTTTGTCTTCAATGCGGCATCTTTACTTTTCAATACTCTAAGGAGATCTTTTGCCACAGCTTTTCTCAAAGCAATCTGTCTTTTGATTTCTTGACTGCTGCTTCCATGGATATTGATTGTTGGAGAACCACTTAAAGCAAAATCATGGACAACCTCAATCTTTTCTCCATTTATTGTGAAGTTGCATACTGACCTAGTTGTAAGGATTTTTGTTTTGTTGATGTTGAGGCACAATCCATACTGAAGGATATGTTCTTTGATCTTCATCAGTAAATATTTCAAATCCTCTTCATTTTCAGCAAACAGAGTTGTGTCATCTGCATAACGGAGTTTGTTACTGAGTCTTCCTCCAGTTGTGATGCACATTGTTCTTCATAAAGTCCAGCTTCTGGGATTATTTTCTCAGCATAGAGATGGAATAGATATGGTTAAAGTATATAGCCCTGACGCACAGCTTCCTCAACTTTAAACCAGGCAGTGTTTCCGTGTTCTTTTTAAACAACTGCCTCCTGGTTCATGTACAGATTCATCATTAGTACAATTAGATGCTCTGGTATTCCCATACTTCAAGTGTTATTCATAGTTTGTTATGATCCATACAGTCAAATGCCTTTGCATAGTCAATAAAGCATAGATAGATATCTTTCTGATATTCTCTGCTTAATATTTTAAACCCTCATCTGAACCAAACCTGAACCTTCTAAATTTTAACCTGTTGAACCCATGCTAGCATCTGAACCCAATTTTTTATGGGCTTGAAGCCCTAGTTAGCACAGTTCTCATGGTAATTTGCAAAAATGAGAAGGTTTTATCACCCAAACTTTGGTTTGAATGTGAAGACTGATGATATCTTTGCATGTATCAAGAGGGTGTGAAAAGGGTTATTATTCACATAATAAGGCTTTCTGGGGACAGCAGAGAAGGCTCCAAAGCAAGTTCAAGTGTTTAAGAGAGCAAGGAGTGGAGATTAACTTTTTTTGCGGTTAGAGAGAGGGTTGTCCTGAATTCTGCATGTATAGGCCAGAGCTTGCAGTGTTTGAAATTCTGGCTAGCATCAAAGGAAGATGTGCTGAGGTTTTCTTAGCTTTCCAAGATGTGAGGAAGAAGGGAAAAGAGGAGCAGTGGGATTTGAAAACTCTCAGCAGTCAAACGTCAAAACTAGAACTAGACTCTTCATTATAACATGATCCTGAACCATGTTCAGACAGGGATGTGGGGGCTCTTTGGTGGGGTTGGTGGTCATACTGAGTTAAAAGCCAAAATCTCATATACTAGATATGATCTCAGGATCTCATGCCATGTTTGCCATGCCAACAGTGTACTGTGTTTCCTTATGCATGGTTTTCTTCAAATGAAGCAATCATTTTTAGAATTAATATAACACCCGTTAAAAAAATCAGAATGATAGCCTGGTGTGGTGGAGAATGCTTGTAATCCCAGTACTCAGGAGGGTGAGGCAGGAGGATTGCTACAAGTTCCAGGGCAGCTGGGGCTATGCAGGGGAGCCTGTCTCAGAAGAATAACAACAACAATAAGGACAAACCAAACAAAGAAAGAGTCAGAATGGAAACAAGCAATCCTTTAAAGACTATACATAAAAGATAAACAGTAAGTGACACAAGTCATAAATCATAGTAAATCATCAGACTTGAATCGAAGTTTTTCCCTGAGAAAAGAGAATTAGCACTTGCAACCAGTATCATTTTCTTCTTCAGATAATCATACTATTAAGGACAGAACTACACTTTCTTAAAACTTCTCAAAGATGAAGGGTGCAATATAAGAAGTCTGTATATTCATTCTCAGTGTATACATTAACTGAAAATTTCTGCCTCACTAAGAAAAAAATTTTAAAAATTGAAATTACATATGTGATAACTGTTTAGTTTCAATGAAAGTTACTTGAGAGTGATGCATATAGTTTTTAAAATACTTAGGTTCAAATACAGAAAGGCAGAATGTTCCAATACTTAGATTGTTTAGGACACCTCTATAATTTAATGGTAAAGGGCTCTGAAAATCCTTCATTGTATGAGGTATGAGTAGAAGATATGGTGAATGTTTAAATTAAAAATTTATTAGAGTAAAGATACATTGTCATTAATCCCCCTCAAAATACTCTCCCTGGCTGCAAACACAATCATTCCATCCTTCTTGTCACTTTCTGAAGCAGTTCTGGAAGTCCTGTTTTTGGAAGTGTCTTTACTTGTGCTGTTGTGGCTGCCTCCATGTCTTGAATCAATTTAAAACATTTACCTTTCATGGTCATTTTGACTTTGAGAGAGAGAGAGCCAGAAGTCATATGGTGCCAGATCTGGTGAATAAGGTAGATGAGGACACACTATCATGTTTTTATTGACAGAAATTGTATTATGAAAAGCAATGTCTGATATAGTTGTCAGTAAACGGGATGAAGCTAAAGATACTCATCAAAGAGCACTTTCAGAACTGCTTCAGAAAGTAGCAAAAATGATGGGATAAGTGTGTACAAAGTCAGGAGTGGGAATTTTGAGAAGGATTAATGGCAATATATCTTTTACTGTCATAAACCTTTGAAATTTAAAAATTCAGCTTATTTTTTGATCACACTATGTATAAGAAATTACCAGAGGATGCCTATTGATGTGACAAGTGTTGGATTAGGTGTTGAGGATACAAAGTTGAAAAAAGTATATGTTTTTCCCTTAAGGACTTCATAGTCTATACATATAATTTTTAGGACTAAAGGATTCTAAGGATTCAAGAAATAAGTCTTACACTGCTAAAAGTAATGACAGTCTACTTAGCAGCTACTTTTGCAAAACATTGCGTACTGTTTCTCAGTGTTTCAAAATAAAAAAAATATTTCTGTGAAAATCAAGCCCTAACTTTCAGTATTATTTCCTTAAGCAATTCTCTGAAATAAAAGAAAGATAAGCCAGGCAAGGATAAATCCTAGTTTGGTACTGAGTATTGTCCATGAAAGACAAATGACAACTGATGGTATTGTCCAGCATTCTTAACATAACACTGATTTCCACTTGAAACAGAAAACAGTGACTTGTGGCTTGTTGAAGTTAGGCACCTCTGAGAGATGCTTTATTGTGTATTCTGAGGCACATCTTTCCAGGTAATGAGGTGTGAGAATGACTGATAAGCACATAGAATATGAAAGAGAACAAAATAATAAAATGAGCAAGTTCACCTTAGTCGTGATTACATATAGTAAATAAGCAAAACATTCTTTTACTAAAAATATTGAGTATGGAGACTTGAAAATCTTTTAAGGCTTTTAAAAAATATTTTAAAAAATAGCTTAGAATTGCAAACGAATTATAATTCACTAATCATTCTGTTCTAATTAGTAAAGAGCTTTAAAAATATATCATGAAATATAAATGAGTAAACTTTATGATTTAATGTGTGACTGCTGATTTTTGCAGGTGAACTTGAAAAAAATATTTCAATCTACAATATTTTCCTTTTCAATTGGTGCTAAGTCCATCATGAAGATTTTAAGTAATTATTTTTTGGGGTAGGAGGAAGTTATTATTATTTTAATTGGATATTAGCACTTTAAAAAACCATTGGGTTTCTATTATTTCACTTGATGCACATAACAATCCTATGAGGATTTTATATATATATATATATATATATATATATATGTATATATATATAGTTGTTGTTGTTGTTAGGTGCCGTCGAGTCAGTATCCGACTCATAGCGACCCTCATAGGGTTTTCAATGGCTGACTGTTTCGGGATTGCCTTGGGAGTAGATTGCCATGCCCTTCTCCCATTTTTGTGGTGCTGGGAATTGAACTCTGGACCTCAGAGACTACAGTACAGCTCTCTACCAACTGAGCTAAATCCCAGCCTATATGTGTGTGTGTGTGTGTGTGTGTGTGTGTGTGTGTGTGTGTGTGTGTGTGTTGTTGTTTTGTTTTTATTCTTTGTATTTTGTTTTTTGTTTTTCTTTCTGCACGGAGGAGTTGAACCCAGAGCTTTGCACTTGAATACTTTGCAAGTTCTGCACTACTGAGCTGACCTCCAGCTCATTTTTCTACCTTTTAGAGATAGGATCTCCCTAAGTTATACTGCCTGCAGCCGTAGCCCTGTGGCATCAGATCTTGGAAGCTAAGCAGGGTCGGGCCTGGTTAGTACCTGGATGGAAGACCGCCTGGGAACACCAGGTGCTGTAGGCTTGGGAGACGGACCTGGCAACCCCCTCCCAAAAATCAATCCGCCATTGAAAACCCTATGAACAGCATAGAAGCACTGACAATAGTGTTTCCCCTGTTGTAGGTAGGGCTCCTATGAGTCGGATACTGACTGGATGGCACCTAACAACAAGTTGTACAGTCTGCCTCTAGTCTGGAACTTGCGATCCTGCTGCCTCCGCCTTCCAAGTCGCTAGGATTACAATGTGTGAGCCACCACGCCTGGCAGAACAAATAATTTTATTCACTTTACAGATTAAAAACTGTCACTTAAAGATCTTAATTTTTAAGGGCTTGTGTATGGCTACCCACGAAGTCAAAGGAGAAGCCAAACCCACGTATTTGCAGACATATCTATCTCCTAGCACTACTGTCTCTTGGTGTGTCCTGCTAAGACCTCTGATTTTGATGTTCCTAATAAGGGTTTATGACACTTATTATTTTGCATATAATAGTATGTGTTGAGCTTTTCTTCCATTTGAGGACATGTTCTGTTGTGAATCCAAAGAATTTACAGACTGAGAGTGAAGTACTGTATTACTTTTGCTAAAATATGTATTCTCCTTTGTTATTTTAAATGCTTGTGAAATTACAGAAAAGTAAAAAAGAGAAAAAGTAAGGTTTATTTATGAGACTTTCCCCCTATGTATTTGTCAAATCCTTTAATTTGAGGACTTTGGGGAGGCTTTTGAACTATAGAATTGGGTACTCCCTTAAATCTCAAATTTAGTTTTTTCAAGGTATTGCATATTTAATTGGTGATGTTATATGTGATATTCAAATTTTTAAAACAGACTTTATATTTTAGAGCAGTTCTGGATTCATGGTAAGGAAGTTATCTTTATTACTCAAGGCTTATATATTCATTCTACCATTACTGTAATGAATATAAAGATAACGTCATAAAAATTCTTTGAATGAAAACTAATTGTAACTAAATATCACATGCTTGCCTTACTGAGGACATGAATATTGTTTTCTGTTAAAATAGGTTTATATTGATTAAAATTAAATATCTTTAGTTCTTTCCTGTAACACTTGAACAATGTCAATGGTAATTTTTTTAAAAATGCAAATATGTATTTTAATATAGTAGTTTTAATGTGATTTTATAAATAACTGTTTTACTTATTGATCACAGTTTGTCATTTACCAAGTAAAAAAACAGGGAATTGGATACCATTGAAAGAGAAGAAGACTGAGTTTAATTTTCTACTCCACTACTTAACAATTGTGTGAACTTTCTATTCCTTCTCCCTGGAATTCTCTTTCCCTACATTTTACATCCCTAGCTCCTCTTCATTGTTCAGATTTCAGACCAGATATTACCTCTTCAGAGACACCTCTCCTGGTATTCATGCTTATGTAAATAGTACCTTCTTCAGGTGCTTTTCTCACATCACCCAGTTTTTCTGTCCTTACTATACTTACAATTGTGCAAAATGGCCTTGTTTCAATATTTGTTTGTGTTTTATTATCTTTCCTTCCTTAGAAGGTACATTTCATGAAAATAAGGATCTAATCTTTTCTCTTACTTGTGCCAGTTAGCATCTGGAACATATTAGGTACTTTACTAATATTTGTTGAATGAACAAAGAGTAAATGAATAGTTTTGGGTAGGTCACTATCTGAACTTAATGCAGTATGTTTCTACCTACTTTTTAGACTGTGAGGATGAGACAACCTAATGTAATTTTAAATACTGTAAAGCACTGCAAACTATCGTTACTATTATAGTCATAGTCAAAGAAATATAGGTTGATGTATGTTCCTCTGAGGGAAGTAGTTTTGTTTTATTTTCCTTTGGAGTCTCGGGAATTGACATTTGCCACTGGTTTGTGTGAGTTTAAGATTATATATGTTCCTTGTGGAATTAAAAAGGAAAGTTCACATGTGCCTGATTTTTCAAAAAGTTATTTGCAAGCTGAGTGTGGTGGTGCATGCTTGTTATCTTAGTACTTTGGAGGCTGAGGCAGGGGGATCCTAAAGTTTGAAGACAGCTTGGGCTAAATAATAAGTTCCAGGCCAGTCTGGGCCACATAGTGAGACTTTGTTTCAAAACACACACACACACACACACACACACACACACACACACACACACACAAAACAAAAACAAAAACACAAAAACAAACTCCCCCAAACACAAAAAACCACCACCACCACCACCAACAACAAAAACAAAACCCAAAGCAAACCATCACCACCACCACCACCAACAGCAACAACAAAAGCTCCACTTAATTGTAAGTTCTTAGAAATATTATTTGGGCTTAGAGCATTTTTTTCCCCATTACTGGAGGGTTGAACCAAGGTCCTTATGCATGCTAGCAAGTGCTTACCACTCAGCTGCACCCCATAGCCCCTTTTTATTTTTTATTTTGAGACAGTTACTCAGTTGTTAAGTCACTAAGTTGTGCAAGCTGCCTCTGATCTCAAACTTAGGATCCTTCTGCCTCAGTTTCCCAAGTTGTTGGTATAACATGTATGCATCATATGTCCTGGCTTGAGCCCAGAATATTTTAAGGATGAAAATCATAATGTCAGATACTATATGCATGAATCCAAAAAGAATTATATGATTTCTTCCTATAATTAGGGCTTATTTCAAAAGTCCTGATAAATGGACAGGAGAACAGTCTTTTTTTCACAGATTTATTGTATTTTGCCAAATAGAATTATAGTGAAAATCAAGATGACAGGGTGTTGAAGTTTACTTAATGTTTTAGCAATGCGTTACATCATTTTAACTAGGTGGATGTGGGTATCTTAAGCCTTCCAGGGCTATTTCCTGTCCTTAACAGTGAACTGTATTTTGACATCATGCAATCCTGCTGGGAATGCTTCCTCATGCAATCTTGCAGGTCAACTTCATCTGTGCATGTGTTTTATCTATTGTCTTCTGCAAGTAGTTAGGGGAATAAATGTGTAATCAAACTCCACTCTAGGAGACTATAGACTGATGCTATTAGTATAATAGAGAACAAAATATTTTCAGGGTGTGGTTTTTCTAATATCAAGATGAAATGTAGTTGCTTTCTTTTGTGGAGATTTGCTTTAAAATTTGTCAGAAATACTCAGCACACTAATCTCTGGAGTGGAAAGAAACTAATTATTTCATAGGTAGAAAGTTGAGTATATTATTTCCTCCCTACATAATTTCAGAAACTGGGCAAAAGCACATAAAATTTATTTGTCCCCTGAGTTCTGACTTTCACATCATGTGGATTAATTTATCTCCAGGTCTTTTTTGAGCAATATACTTGCAGATGTTTTCACCATTTTTTCTTCATTCCTTTGCAAGCTTAACAGCTGTACATTTGCAAACTAAATCAATTCCTTGAATTTGTCAAAGAGGTTTGGCAGTAGAATCAACTATAGTCTCTAGTAGGAATCATGCTGGGAAACTAGATATTTAATGTGGATAAGATGCAATTTAGCTCCTCTCTACACCACCCCTGTGACTCCCATTTTCTCATCATCCTCTGTGGATACAATAGGCTGTGTTTCCTATTACCTCTCCCCTCTCATCCACTTATTATAACTCCTTTGAGGACTGGGCCTGGCCTCAAATGGAAGTTTGGAAAAATCAAATGTGAACTTCATAAGATGTATGAGAGATCCCTGGAGTGATCAGTTTACATTTTCAGGCTCCTCTGAGTTGAGAGCCAAAGAAAAGGTTATGAAATAGAGAAGAAAAGTAACTGCACATTTTCTAGCTCTGTTATAGTTCATTTTGTGAGCATCAGCAAAAATAATCTACTTCACAATGAAAAAAGCCTACATATTCCCAAATATTGTATTTATCAAAGAAAACAGGAAAAACAAAACAAAACAAAACAAACAAAAAAATCCAGTGAGATATGTTTCATAGTAGAAGGGTCTTAGGAATGAAAATATGATGAATAAAGTTAGTATTGCTGCTAAGTAAAACAGTGTTCACGTTTTAGATTTCAAATAGATAATAATGATTTTTTTTTTTTAACAAATGGCATGAGAAGCAGCACTAAATCCTTACGTTTTCTGCCTGGTGTACTTTACCCTTCAGTGCTGAACTCAGATAATAACCATTATGTGATTTCTACCATCCCAGGCAGAACTGATCACTCCCTCACCTGTAGCATTAGCACTATAATTGTCCTCTATTACTGTATTTATCATTGTAGTAGTATCTTTATCTTATTGGTTTGTTCATTCATGCATTTATTCAATAGAGCAGAGTAGTTCAGACCACAGACTCTGGACCCAGGCTGCCTGCGATGTAGTTGTGGACGTGCCAATTTTGAGCTGTGGGACTCTGTGCAAGTTTCTTGATAAATCTGTGCCTTAGTTTCCTTATCAACCAAACGTGCAGGATAATCATACCTGCTTTGTAGACTATTATGAGCAGTAGAAAAGTTAACGTCTATGAAGGCCATGATGCCTGGCGGTTGTTGTTGTTGTTGTTGTTGTTAGGTGCTGTCGAGACAGTATCCGACTCATAGCAAGCCTCTGTACAACAGGGGAAACACTATTGTCAGTGCTTCTCTGCTGTTCTTAGCGTTTTCAATGGAAGATTGACTTTTTTGGGAGGGGGTTGCCAGGTCCTTCTCCCAAGCCTACAGCTTCTGGTATTCCCAGACAGTCTCTCATCCAGGTACTAACCAGGCCTGACCCTGCTTAGCTTCTGAGATCTGACGGGATTGGATGCCACAGGGCTACAGCTGCAGGCTGCCTGGCGGTTAGTATGCTTTATTTAACGAATACACACAGAATGTTCCTATATATGAGAATCTACACCAGGACTTGTGTCCAGAGATATTGGAGAGTTTCCCAAGGACTGTGTATGTTGGTGACCTAGACATTAAACAGTTAAAAAGCAGTGAAAGATGCTATTCGTTCATTCTACACATTTATTAAGCACCCTTTTTTATGCTGGGCACTGCTCTACATGCTAGGAGCCCAATAGTGAAAATGACAAAAATGTCTTATTGAACACCCGCTTCTGGTGCCTGTAAAAAAAAAGGTAGTGAGAATACTGAATAAACTTCTAACTCAGCCTAGGGAGGGGTTAAGAATTAGAGAAAGCTTCCTAGATGAAGTGATGCTCAGTCCAATTTTAAAAAACAAGATGTAGCCTGGCAAAAGAGAGGCAAAAGGGCTGAGTTAGGTACAGAAGCTGTAAGGTTGTCCCTGGTATTTACTTCATTAAAGCAAAAGCTCTGTCCTGTGAAGTTGTTTGCATGTTTCCTCTGTACGGGCAGGATGATACAGCTTTTGTTTTTAGGGAAACTGCAGAGGTTGTGTCAACCGTTTCTCACAGTGGAGCTTTTCCTTTGATATGATTCCCATACTGTCGATCAGCTTCTGTTCAAGGACATTGTGCTCAGTCTTCTTTGCATTTCATATAATGTGGTGTTGTTAAGGGTAGCCTCATGGCAACAGGGGTGATTTAGGGGAAATATTATAGAAATTAGGTTCAGATGATTTGAAATCTATCAATTACTAGCTGGCTGACTGGCTTTGTACAAATGTCTATTTCTCTGAGCCTCAGTTTTTCTTTATGTTGGGGCTATTAATATTGAGGCACGCCTAAGTTAAGTCCTAAATAAAAGTTTATGTAAAAAGTGCTTTATAAACAGCAAATATTAGGCAGAGCTCTTATTAATTACATATATTATTGTCAGTAATTGACAAAAGACTCAGTGGGAAAACAACAAAGGGTACTAATAGTACAATAGTATTTTATCAACAATTGATAATTCACAATTAGAATTAATATGTATTTTTATAAGGACAACCTGAATATGTACTATGTACTGAGTTCTTTCTATACAGTTCAGCTTTGTCAATATTATTACCAGAGAAGTGTAGCAGTAGTTCTTAGTATCTGCAGCAAATTTGTTTCAGGACCCCTTGTGAATATAAAAACTTGTAGATACTCAAGTCATTTATATAAAGTGGCATAGTATTTACAACATAACATATGAACATCCTTGGTAAACATTAAGTCATCTGTTGTTAGGTGGCATCAAATCGAGTCTTACTCATAGAGACCCTACGTACAACTGATGAAACACTACCTGACACTATGCATGCCCAGCACTATTGTCAGTGCTTCTCTGCTCTTCATAGGGTTTTCAATGGCTGATTGTTTCAGGAGTGGGCTGCTGGGTCCTTCTTCTAAGCCTACAACATCTGATATTCCCTGGTGGTCTCCCATCCAAGTACTAACCAGATCCGACCCTGCTTAGCTTCTGAGATCTGAAGGGATCAGATGCCAGGGTGGCATGGCTGTAAGCAAGTCACCTGTAGATTACTTATAATACTGATTACAAAGTAAATGAGATGCAAATAATTTTTATACTGTACTGTATTGTTTAGGAAATAATGACAAGAAAGGTCTAAACATGGTCAGTATAGATGCATTTTGTTCTGGCTGAATATTTCTGATCTGCAATCTGTTGAATTGGTAGATGTGGAACTGTGGATGTAGAGGGCTGACTGGAGTGAGAGAACCAAGTGCCAAATGTAAATTTATTTGACCCCATATTGTGGATTTCTTTTTACAATAGAGTACTACCTCTTCAAAAGTCTTTTAGGGGCTAGTGTATCCTGAGGAATCTCGCTTAATCCTGGATACGTAATCTCTCTGGTCTTTACTATTATGCCCTATAATCTTCGGAGTGCCTGGGAGGCTTCACAGTCCTCCAACTTCAGAGCTCTTTACATGATTATCTAAGAACTGAGGGGGACTGGGTAGGGTAGGTAGAATAAGTATGACAGTAGCATTTACAAAGAAACACCAAGCCAGGTATGGTGGCACATGCCTGTAATCCCAGCAATTCAGGAGACAGAAGCAGAAGGATCACAAATTTGAGGCTAGAGACAGCCTATACAACATAGACCCTGTTTCAAAATAAAAAATAGAAAGGGGCTGAGGGTGCAGCCCACTGGCAAAGCACTTGCAAAATATATGCAAGGACCTGGGTTCAACACCCCAGTACACACACACATGCACACACACACACATACACACAAACATACACACACATGCTCCATCCCCCCCCAAAAAAAAAAAAAAGAAAAAGAAAAGAAAAAGAAAAGAAAAATCATTCTCTTGCATCTTCCTTGGGTGGAAAAGCTCCTAGGCCTCATGCCCCAAATTCTCTGAGAAATCCCACCTACTTTCTGCATGCCTACTTTCCTTCTGCACCTCTGGCTTCTAATCAGTTGTCCATTCAAAAGCCAGAAAGAGTTGACCTCAGGAGAAGAGGGCCTGGGAGCCAAAGAGAGGCAATGGGCCATTCCAGAATGGTTTTTACCTGACTGGATAAGGAGAAAGCCTGCAAATACTCATACATGAACTTTTTGCTTGTCAAAAATTAATATTAGGTAAGATGAAGAGTTGTGACATTGTCTAGACTTGATTTGAATGCAATGAATTAAATAACATAACTGGTAAAATTTCAGCCATATCCTTGAATGTTTAAGCAGAACACTATATCCCTGTAGTCTGAGAAGGACAGGTGGATCTGAGTTCATCTGAAACTCACATTTTCTAAATTCTGTAGACCCTCTGGCAACATCTTACTGAGTTTATGTCAATGGCTAGCATTTGTATTCGAAGTTATACTTTCAAACTGTAGTGTGTATTGTCTTAATCTACCCGAGTAGGGCTTTATTCTGAGAATTGTATATGTATGATTTAGTTTATTTTAAAACAGAGTAAGCTGATTAACTCCATATATGTGTATGTGTGTGTGTGTGTGTGTGTGTGTTGTTGTTGTTGTTGTTGTTGTTGTTGTTGTTAGGTACCATCGAGTTGTGTCCAAGTCATAGAGACCCTCATAAGGTTTTTAATGGCTGATTGTTTCCAGAGTGGACTGCCACATATTTCTTCCATTTTTGTGGTGTTGAGGATTGAACATGGGTCCTCAGAAAGTGTGAAGCAGCACTCTACCGATTGAGCTAAACCTCTCCCTCCCTCTCTCTCTCTCTCTCTCTTCACACACACACACACACACACACACACACACACACACACACGCGCATAAATTTTATTGTGGTCATCAAGATGACCTGCAATATGTCTTTAAAGATTTTTTTTTGATTAACCTATATTACTTATACATACCAATGGTGGTTAAAGAAGTCCACAAGTAGTGGTGCAAAAACAAGCAACACTGTTACCTGGGAAAGGATCTGGGGTCTGGTATTGCAGCAGCACAGGTTACTGAGGACAGATCCAGGAAGCTGGCAGCAAACGTGGTTCTTGGTCACATTTATCAAAGAATTAGAAAAGGAACCAGAAGGGAACTTTAAGTATAATTTACTTAGATTTGGAATAGAGGAGAATTCCCTGAGAGTTGGGGCAAACAGGATGGAGATTTGCGATGGAGATGGAAAGACAATAAGAAATAGAAATAGAGATAGAAATCAGAAAGCAGGCAGGTCCAGCAATGAAGATCCACCAGCAGCTGCATTGACCATTCTGATTTAGAGATCAGAAAATGTATAGGTCCGGCAATGAGGCTTTAGACATCTCTGAACATCTGTGTAGAACTGTGGCCATCTCTGGGCACCCATGGATGTCTGTGGACTGCTCTGAACTTGTGCTGAGAACTCTGGGCATCTACTGAGGACTGTAGAAACTGCTTACATCTGCAGAGAGTTGCAGACACTGCAAACTGTGGACACCACTGAGAGTTGTGGATATCTGGACATTGTGGACACTGTGAACCCCACACACTGCCTTGGGACTGTGGAGAGCTTCAGGCACTGTGGGCACCTGGATACTGCAGGGAGGGGTGGGATTTCTGGAGTTTTGAAGTCCCTATCTGCTTAAATGGCTGAGGTTTAGCTCAGTTGGTAGAGCACTGCTCTGCACTTTCTGAGGACCCGGGGTTCTATCCCCAGCACCACAAAAATGGAAGAAGGAGGTGACAATCCACCCCAAAACACTCCTGAAATAATCAGCCACTGAAAACCCTATGAAGAAGCTGGGTGCTGTGGCGTATGCCTGTAATCGCAGCGACTTGGGAGGCAAAGGCAGGAGGGTTGCAAATCTAGACCAGTTGATAAGTTGAGGAATAATTTAAAGCATAATTACTTCTCACACCAGTTTGTATTGCTGAGACATGTGTATTTCACAAAAATAATCAACAATATGAAAAGGACAACATTCATTACTTTTCAGAGTAGTACTGAGTAGGGAATGGTAGGCAGGAAGAAAGGGAATAAAGGGGCCCTCTGGGCACAGCACAATGTTGGGGAGTGTTTCATTCTGTTGTACATAGGGTCACTATGAGTCTGAGTAATTTAGCGAGATCCTGTCTCAAACAGCAAAACAAGTGGGCTGGGAGTATAGCTTAGTGGTACAGCACTTGCAAAGCATGCAAGTGCGAGGCCCTGGGTTCAATCCCCAGTACCGGAAAAAGAAAAGAAAAGAAAAGAAAAGAAAAGAAAACCCTATGAGGGTCACTATGACTCAGAACTCAATGGCACCTGTCAACAACAACAACATCTGATTAACGGGATAGATATGCCTTTCCTCTTTTTGATCTCCTCTTTATGTGTATCAGACCTCGCTCATCATTTGACTTAGGTTGGCTTTTCTAAGCTGTAAAATAGGTTTGCCTCTTTATTGCAGAAGGTTTTGCCTCAAAGGACCCCTCCCTCGCAGTCAAGACATAGAGGCACCTGTTGCCTTTATATGTAAAGGTACGGCTTACAAACTAGGCCACTTGTGAATGTATGACTGGCTATATTTCAGGCCATTTTTAAGATTGTATTATCTACTAACAATTCTACTATTATAAGGATATTATTTATCAGGGAAGTACTGACACCAGATCAAGCCATATGTCTCAGAGGAAGTTCACATTGATAGTTATGCCTCAAAAAATGGCTAAGAAGCAGGGTGCAGTGGTGCACGCCTATAATCTCAGCCACCTGGGAGGCAGAGGCAGGAGGATCCCAAGTTCAAGAGCAGAGGCAGTCTGCATAATTTAGCAAGACCTTGTCTCAAAAAGTAAAAAAGTGGGCTGGGGGTACACCTTAGTGGTGCAGCACTTGTAAAGCATGCAAGCGTGAGGCCCTGTGTTCAATCCCAAGGACTGCAAAAAAAAAAAAAAAAAAAAAAAAAAAAAGGCTAAGAGGCAGATGCTACAGTTATTTGTTGTTATTAGGTACTGTCAAATCAGGTCCCACTCATAGCGACCCTATGTACAATAGAATGAAACACTCCCCAACACTGTGCTATGCCCAGAGGGCCCCTTTATTCCCTTTCTTCCTGCCTACAATTCCCTACTCAGTACTACTCTGAAAAGTAATGAATGTTGTCCTTTTCATATTGTTGATTATTTTTGTGAAATACACATGTCTCAGCAATACAAGCCATTGAAAACCCTGTGAGGGTCGCTATGAGACTGATACCGACTCGACCGCACCTAACAACAACAGTAATACAAATTGGTGCGAGAAGTAATTATGCTTTTAATTATTCCTCAACTTATCAAGTTTTGTAATTTTTGGTAAAGCTGAAGCATTAAGGAACACTCTGTGATTTACAAGCCTGTAGCTATACCACCATGGCATCTGATCCTCTCAGATCTCAGAAGCTAAGCAGGGTCAGACCTGGTTAGTCCTTGGATGGGAGACTACCTGGGATCACCAGGTGCTGTAGGCTTGGGAGAAGGAGCTGGCAACTTACTCCCAAACAACAATCAGCCATTGAAAACCCTATGAATAGAAGAGAAGTATGACAGTAGTGTTTCATCTGTTGTATGTAGGGTCACTGTGAGTCAGATACCAACTTGAAGGTCCCTAACAACAGCAACTCTGACTTATGTTTGGGCGACAATAGTCTTGACAATAATGGATTTCCATATAGTTTATTTTGTCATGCTTCTTATTCCACTTCATTATATTCCATCCATTTCCATATGTTAGTATTTCCTCTATTTCAGATATTCTGTTAATGGCTGTCATTTTAGAGATGAAGAAATATTGCCCTTTCCCTTGACAGCTTCACATCTTATTGGGACAGACAGACCATAAGTCAATGTGACTCATCTTAGAGTATATAGGAACAGATTGCACAAATAAAAATGTAGTGGCCTGGTGAGGATAGGTAGATTAAAGACTTGAGAAGCCTATCTAAAAAAGTTTACAAATCCAGGCATTAGTAACAGTGACCATCTTAACTATCTTATTGTGCATGAACTTGTTAGTGTTAGGTTTTAGATTAGATTTTTTTCAGAATCTAGAATTTTTAGATTACATTTGGAAGTTAAAGGCTTTATTATAAGGAAATATTATTGTGTTCTTTTAGGCATTGTCTCAAAGCAGCACACCCTGCCTTGCAAAGTACTGGAAGACACTCAACAGAAACTTAAATAGATGTTTCCATTACACAGCACTGAGATCTCAAGAGTACTAACTACCACAACTATTATAATAAAGCTTTTAGAAAATTGAATAAGGCTTGTCCATTCCCTAATTACTTAATGTTTTGCTTTCTGGAATTATCAGTTCATGAAATATAACAATATACTTTGTTGTGTTTTCTAAGTTCAAGTGCTATGCCAACAGACAACAGGCAAACTTAATGGGCAGCCAACAATAATATTACAAAGTACAAATTGTTAGTGGGGAGACATGGGGTGCAGGTCTGGTGAAGGGATTATGGGTCTGGGAAACTTTTGGCATATAGGTCCTTCCCTAGCACCAGCAAATCCCTCTTCCAGCAGCAATTACCTTCTACCTCCTTAGCAGCAGATATATCCCTTCATCTGTGTTTCCCATATACAAGAGTTTATATGAGACACAGAAACTGTAGTAGAGCATATAGACAAAGCTTGTTAAAGATAGAGAATATAGATATAGGTTATTAAAGACAGTATACCTTCAAGACATGAAGGCAGAGAGTAGTAAATTGCTACTGCTACCTAGAGCTAAGGTCAGCTGTGATCTTTTTTTTTGTGTGTGTGTGTGGTACTGGGGTTGAACCCAGGGCCTCGTGCTTGCATGCTCTGCAAGTTCTGGACCACTGAGCTGCAACAGGGTCTCACTGAGTTATGCAGATGGCCTGTGGTCTCGAATTTGTAATCCTCCCACCTCCACCTCCCAAGCCACTGGGATTACAGGCGTGTGCCACTGTGCCTGGCTCTAGCTGTCATCTTCATAGGGGAGTTTGAACCTTGGGGGGAAGGAAAGAAACTCTTTACACCCATGGTCTATGTGCTGGAATGGATTAATGGATTCCAAGTGTCTTCAAACGACTGGGCTCAGAGGTGGACACTTCAAAAAGTTACAAATCTAGTGGCTACCCATTTTAACAGGGGAGCAAAATCCCCTAAACAATGTCCTATTCAATTGCTGGGGGTAATGTATGTCTCACACATTCTTATATTTGTAAAGGTATTATCTATCAGGGAAGCAGGGACCACCAGATCAAAGCCTTTGCCTCAGGAGGCTCACATTGATAATTGTATTATAGGTGGCTGGAAGGCACACGGTTGGGGTGGGGTGTGGACAGTTACAGAGGACTCTATTCCCTGTCTTCTTGCCCACTATGCCCCTTCTCAAGGGCATTTAGTATTTTGGAAATTGATGTAGATCTAAACCATGAGATACAGATCCCATTTAACTCAAAGAACCAATTCTACCTAAATCATGTTTGTGAAGAAATTAATGAACTAATTTCTTTGAGGAAATATTTTTAAAGTTCATCCTGACACACAGAAAAGTTGTTACCAGAGTTTTAGGACAAAGCCCTGGCTCTGGGAGTCTCAACAGAAAGAGCTCAACTACCCATCCCCAATGCACCAATTAAAGAGATGAATAATAATGAAAAACAGAGAAAGGTGATTTAATCAATGTGCAATTTAATCAATTGGGCAGAGGAAGAGGTAAAGGGATCTAGTGACCCAAAGTCCATCTTTGAAGTACTGACTTGAGCTTTAGGTTTAAACAGAGGAGAATTAGGACAATGGGCAAGAGGTATGCATAAACAGTCCTGGTCAGAATGTGGTCTGGTTGATCATTATCTCACTTCTAATTTTGCAAGGTGGTACCAAGAACTTATCACTATCATTGCTTGAGGGGAGCAATATGGTTCCCACAAGATGATTATTCCATGCTCCAGGATGCAGCCTCACTATCATAGATAATTGTCTTCATTCTTGGAGTGGTCGGTTCTTCTAGTCTCACCATTGCTTGGGTGTAGTTGCTATCCCTTGTCAAAGACATATTTATCTATCAATCTTATTCTTCCTAGAATCCAAGGTGACTTCAGGTGAAGGTGACTCAAGAGGAAATACTAAGCAGCAAAGCAGAACCAGAGACAAAATGGAGTTAGGCCAGTGACCAGTGTCCTCCTTCACTGTTAGTTACTTTGTGGGCCCAAAAGAGAAGTCAATGTTTTTTAGCAAGAGCAGTTTCTAAGTGCCTATTATAAGGCAAACTCCTTTAAAGATACTGTATACATTCAATGTGTATAAGAAAACCAAATAGGTAGTAACTTATCAATGATTATCCTGCAGCCATAGCACTGTGGCTTCCGATCCCATCAGATCTTGGAAGCTAAGCAGGGTTGGGCCTGGTTAGTACTTGTATGGGAGACCACGTGGGAGCTCCAGGTGCTGTAGGCTTGGGAGAAGGATCCGACAACCCACTCCCCAAAACCAATCTTCCATTGAAAACCCTATGAACAGCAAAGAAGCACTGACAATAATGTTTCTCCTGCTGTACATAGGGTTGCTAAGAATTGGACACCAACTTGATGGCACCTAACAATAAAAAGAATCAATGATTAAGATATGTTAAGATGTAAGCATATATTATAAAACTCAACCACCAATATGGAATGTACAACCCTCAAATAATGACCTAATCTGTTGAGCTAGGCAAAATTTATGTGCTTTTGCAAATCTCTAAAATGGTACTGTGAAAATTGGAAAAAAAATTGTGATACTTCTGTTGTAGCTAACATAAATTTACAAGATCATCTTGTACTTTTTTACTATTATCTACTCATTTTAAAATCTATGCTAGTTTTTAAAAATCTTGTACCTTCTTATTATTAGCAGAAATCAAGGACCCCATCTTGATTTTGCAGTACAAAGCCTATGGAAGTTAGCTTCACAGTTTTAGGTCAGTTATATCCAAACAAAGTACTGGATTGAGTGATTTTTGACAGTAATCTGAGCAATTCAGTTCTCAGAAAGGATGTGGGCTGTCTGCATATGACAGAAAACAAAGCTCTTGGAATGACATAAGTGGGTTGTTTTGAGGAGGACAATTTCAAGACCTGAGAAAAAATTCATAATTTTCAACTTTATTTCAAAGGAAATATTTAAAGGGAAACACTTGGCTGACTGTCAGGGAGTCTGGCTTCCGCAACACTTTGTTTCCAACACCCTATTATATGTGCATGCCTCATTGGACAAACCTTGCAGAAGAGGAAGATAATTATAGACCTAAATAGCAGAGTCATCTGCAAGCATCTTGTACAAATGCTGCTGTTGTTATAAAATTAAAAGCAAAGGGAGAGTTTTCAGAAAATAAGATATTTAGACAGTATGGTTTAACTTTTTAATGGAAAGAATAACAATGGTTAAAGCAACAACATTATATTTTCAATATGGTTTGTTATAACCTAGATAAGTATAAAAATCCAACTGGTTACCCAAGTTTTCACAACACTGGCTCTGCCCTCATTAAGTTTGTGATCTCAAAAGGGAATAAATGAAATCAAACATCATTAAATATGGAAAACAAGAGACCTGCATAATGTGACATAGACATCTATGGCATTTCACTATCTGTGCCTTCAGCATTTGGGTTGAAGAGTTGAAATAAATATGATCATGATTCTAATGATACTGCTATTTTCATGATGGGAGAAAGCAAAAGGAGAGCAAGTATCAGCTATCCTGGAAAGGAATGCTGTCTGCTGAACTATTTGAGTATATTTTGAAAGTTCACATTATCTGATGATTTTAAATTCTTATATCTGAATATTTTAACTCATTATCTTTCTTCTTATGAGTTTCAGTACACATAGACATATGGTCTGGGTTTGTGTTTACTGTGTTGCTAAGGACTTAGTTAAGCTTATAACGAATCGTGAATACCATGGACACAAAAACCCAATGTAAATGTAAATTATTGTTTATATTATTGCTGCAATCCTCTTGAATACCATTTCTGTCTTTACTAATGTCTCGTTGGTTTTTATTTTGAGTAACTTACTCTTTTCACCTATTTCCCAAAGAGGGGAAATGGCTATTATTTCAACAGATCACCCCAAAATTTAACAATTTGAAACAACTGTTTCGTTTTGCTAACAAATCCTGTAGGTCAGGAATTTGGGCAGGTCACAATGGGGGCAGCTTTTTCTCTGCTCCACGATGTCTAGTCTCCTCTGAAAGGACTCCAAAGTTGAGGAGGACTCAATTTTTAGAGGCTGAAATCTAGTTCACTCCTATGTTTGATTCAGTGGCTGGGAGAATTTGAAGGCTAGGATTCTCTATACGAGCCTCTCCCTGTAGCATCCAGGCAGAGTAGGTGGATTTCTTATTGGATAACTCAGAACACTGGGCATAAGTGTCCAGGCATGTAAGGTGGAGGTTGCATTGCCCTTATTGGGTACAGCCTTGAATTCATAGTCACTCTCATTGAATACTGTTCATTACAGGCAAGCCACAAGGCTGCTCAGATTGTAGGGAGATGGGATATAGACTCTACCCTGAGGCAACAGTAGCAAAGTGTTAACAACCATTTACTAAGAATACAACAATCAGGTTTCTGTTTTTATGTCATGTAATATTTTAAAAAGTTGTTTAACCATGGACAAAAACCACCCCTACACAAATAAAAAGCAATAAAATTCTATAATAATCCCTGGACAATTTGTACATATTTTAAATTTTTGTTGAATGTTCATTTGATCCTTTATTTCTAAAACCTTTATTGATATATGATAAAAAGAATTTTAGTGCAAATATTTATATGCATGTTAATGAAAAAGAGATCACTTATTTCCTGTTTGTATTGATTATTATATTTATTCCACATAAAAGGAATTTGTTTAAAATGACTTAAGAAAATAGAGCCCCCCTCCCCCCCATATGGCACAAAGTACACAGGTAGATAGCTCAGAACTCTTGTAGCTGATAAAGTTATCAACTTTCTAGGATCCATTTGCTTTTTACCCTGTTGTCATTGGCACTTGGTCTTGGTTCTTAAGTTCAAATGATGGCCATTCTACCTCTATATGATTGTATCCAAATTCCAGGTAAAAAGAAAATGTGGAGACTGAAAAACAAAAAGGTGCTTCCAGTACTTTCATTAAAACAATAGTTTTTATAAGACCCACTTACTTAACTTTAGTTTGTACTTCATTGGCCAGAACTGAGTCATATGTTCACCTGTACATAGATTGGAGACTGAGAGCTGGGCATTTTTAAGCTAGCACATGGACATTGCATACAAAGTTAGAATGTTAGAAGAAAAGAAGGAAAGAATGGATGGTGAGTAGTCCCTAGCAGTCTGCCATATAGTAAAGGCAGTAAAAATATGGTACAGAGACCAGAAGAGTTAGGACATGAATAGGAAATGGTGGGGAGGAAGTGATATGGAAGGTTTATATAATAACCAAATTAATTAGCCAATGACACTACTATTCTCAGGAGGAAGCGAAGATGGGGCCAATGTGACTGAGATGGGACTCTTGTAACTGACCTACAACTTACAGACATATTGACCACACAATAGCTCATATTTTATTTATTTATTGAATAATTTCTCCTTTGAGGACAGATATGTAGTACTTTTAATAAAACAGAGATACAGAGATTCTTGTCATACTGACATGGATTATGATTGACCTCGAGCACTTTGTAATAGAACGTCTAAATTGTTTGAAAATGGATTTTTCCTTAATAGGGAAGTTCATATTTTTATGTGCAACTTTTTTTTTTCATAACTGGGGATTGAACCCACAACCTCATGCCTGCATGCTTTGCAAGTGCTGGACCACTGAGTCGCACCCCCAGCCCATTTTTTTTTACTTTTTGAGACAGGGTCTTGCTAAGTTACGCAGACTGCCTCTGGTCTCAAACTTGCAAACCTCCCGCCTCTGCCTCCTGAGCCATTGGTATTACAGGCACTGGGCTCGCAATGTGTGGTCTTTCATTAATATGTCATGTGAGTTTATTTCTGTTTTGACTCATCATAGCTTTTAAAAATAAATTTATTTATTTATTTATTCATTCATTTAATTTTTGAGAGAGTTTCATTTTATAGCCCACATTGGCCTTGTACTAACAATCCTCCTGCCTCTGACTCCCAAGTGCTGGGAATACAGGTGTGCATTATCATGCCTAGCTGACCATAGTTTTTATTACCTGAGTATAGTCAAATTCCAGCAAAGAAATTCAAGAGAAATGCCATGAAATAATGAACATAACAGTCTTACACAGCTAATGAGCCTGTTGAGCAAGTCAAGCATAAAATTCAGAGGACTCCAATAGGAAATATAAGAAAAGATTTTCTGATAATACTTTTAGTAATGCAACTCTTTGAAGATAAAGATATTTGGAAAGACAAATACTTCTTAGAAGAGTCTCCTTAAAAGGAAAAAATAAAGTCTCGTGGAGATTGGTTTCAGTATACCTCTCACCATTTTGCTGACAGGTTAATTCTTATACCCTAACTCTGGTTTCCATTATTTATGTTTCTCTTCAGATTTTGAATGAACTTCCTTATATTTTTACTGATTTCTTCCATGATCAGACAGATACCAAATTGTATCTTAAATCTGGTTCACTTTCTCTCACAGTTCAACATGACTCCTATGATATGATCAGCAATAACTATCATGCTAGTGGTTGAATTTGGCAACTTCTAGTCCAATTAATTAAAGTGGAAGGAAATCCTTAGAGCATGTATTAAGCAATTGGGGGAGCCACTTACTTAAAAATTCAGTTAAATATTCCTTTTAAATATTAGTGTAGTATTCACAACTGAGAACTCACCGATCCTATAAAAGCTCATAAGTTAATATCTTACCTGAAGTCAAAACAGAGAAGCATATTTCAAAAATGGTTTTGTAATATTGATTGTAATTGTGACTCTAAGATGAAAAGCTAATTGTTCCTGGAAACACTTATACTGCTGCAGTAAGAAATGGATTCAAAACTATCTAAAATACTCCTACTGTGTTGACATTTTGGAAGTGAATTTTGAAAAACCAGTTCTTACAATACTGAACATTCATGTATTCCAACAGAGAATTAAATATACTCATCTAACAAGGAGGCTAAAGATTATTATTATACACATCTGACAAGGATACCTTATTTTCCCCTTAAAAATGACTTGGCATAGTTAAGTAAATAAAAATCAAAATAAGCTCTTCAATTTTTGAACACCATACAATATTATTAAGTTAAAAAATCCAATAGAAACATTTACAAATTATAAGTCTGAAAGTAATTATAGGGAGAAATAAAATAGGAAATTGGGAAAACTTTATAGATATGTTTAATTGAAGTACTTACCATCGCAGCAGAAAAGAGAAGGAATCATATGCATAGTCATTTGGAAAAATCTAAACTCCATGGAATAAGACATTTTTCATTTATTGGAGTACCCAATAGATAATATTAATTCACTAATTCCAAAAAATGATTTAAAATACCTGAAGCAAGTCTACTAAGCAAATTAATTTTGTGTTCTTTATAGTGTTTTATTCCCTGATAGCTTTTAGCCAAAATAAAATTGCTGATTTTAAAAATACAAAGCAAGAACTTTGTATTGATATTTAAAAGAATCTTAAAAGGTAATTAAGGTAATCTAAGGTAATTATCAAGGAAGCACTGACATAGTGCTGGGCATGGCACAGTGTCAGAGAGTATTTCATTCTGTTGTATGTGAATGGGATCTGACTTGACAATACCTAACAACAGCAAACCCCATCCTCCTTGACTTCCTACATAATATAAGACAATGTATTTTAGTTCTCTACATCTTTGGCTAAAAGCTATCTGGGAATAAAACACTATAAATGACTTCCTGCATTGAATCTACATTTTTTGCCTGATCCCCTCATCTGAACTATAGTTTCTCTGTAGGGCTGAGGTATTTCCCTGTCAACAGCACATCCTTATGGCCCTGCTTAGCTACTGCCACATTTCTTCGTGGGTTTTTAGATCACAATCCCTTTCATTTTTTATTTGGGCAGATCTTTCTGCATTTTTCTGATTCCAAGTATATTTGGCCATCTAGATTTCCCTTCTCATTGGCTTGCTGTACACCCCATTGAGTCTCACCTCTGTCTCAGCTTCCTTGTGTCAGCCTGTGTTCACGGTATCTGGCATTGTTCAGATCCTGACCCCCTCGCTAATTCCTGATCCTTTTTTTATAAAACACAACTCTTCTCCTATTTTTCTCTATTGCCTACTTTTTGTTTACTCCCCAGCACTTACTATAGGTTAAGATTATTTTGTCTTTCTACTTCTCTTTTTTCCTGTTAATCTAAACTGTAAATTTCATGAGAGTAGAGACTGTCTTGCCAACTGGTGTGTTTATTGCACCTAGCAAGATATCTGATATAAATGTAGTAGAAACCACTCAATAAATGATATTAAAATGAATGGAATTATTGAAATAAACTGTGGAAGTTCAGTTGCAAGTAACATTTTCATTATGTTGACTACCTTTCAGTAAGTATAATCCACCTAACTAGATTATGAAACAGTATAATATACAGAGAAAACAAGCTTTGGAAAAAGACGGAAATGTGCCGGTGTGGT
>VMDO01012862.1:36001-60621 GCA_007922755.1 Pedetes capensis
AAAAAAAAAAAAAAAAAAAAAAAAAAAAAAAAAAAAAAAAAAAAAAAAAGAAAGAAAGAAAGAAAAAAAGAAAGAAAGAAAGAAAAAAGAAAGACAGAGAAATGCTTCTTTCACTTGTTGGAAAATTAACTACATTTGTTTAGCTTCCATTTCCATTTTTGTAATGATTTTATAAAGATTAATAAAATAAAGTACCATAGCATATAGGTACATTGGTTATCATAGAATAACTATTCAATCAGAGTTAGGATCTTTTCCCAAACTCTTCAGCCTAATGCATTTTTCTTAACAGAATTATTTTATTTTGGAAGTAGGCAAGTAGATAGGAGAAATAAATTCAGATAAGGAAAATTATTTTTGAAAGATATCCAGTATTTGTCTTAAACTCTGTCTATATTCAATTTATAGTTATTTTCAACCAGAACTGATGTACATAATCATATTATTTAGAGATTATGGAGGCCTTAATATGTTATGAAAATGAATTTATTGAGATAAGTAAGTTATTTACAGAGAGAAGTTTGCCAACACATTTTGAAAAAAATTTTAAAGTATACAAGTGAATTGATTTAACCTAGCAGTCCTTCTGTATTAGTTTCTTTTGTGTCACTGTGACCAAAATACCTGATGGAAACTTAAGGAAGGAGAGAATTATTTTGGCTTACGGTTTCAGAGGGTTTAGTCCATATTTGTTTGGTTTCATGTACTTGGGCAGGACATCATGGCAGCAGGATTGTGTGTCAGAGGACAACTGTTCATATCATGGCAGACAGGAAGGAGGGAGGTCTTACAAGATGGGATAGGGATAATAAACCCCACCCCCAATGACCTCTTCCTTCAGCTAGGTGGCACTTCCTAATGTTTCCACACCTGCCTGAAATAGCAGGATCAGCTGGAGACCAAGTATCCAAACACATGAGCCTATGAGTGGCATTTTATATTCAAGACATACACTTTCTGTTCAACCAACATTAACTATTTGTTACTTTTGAGAGTTAGCATTCTGCAGGTGTATCCTCATTGCTGTTCATTGCGGTAATACGCTGATTTTCTGCTATAACATGATTTCTCATTAAACATATCTGTGAGGCATCGGTTGCTATCATATTTTGGACTTTGCTAGAATTTTATTTGCTGTAAAATAGGAGATATTTTTAAATATCAGGAATCTTTGTCTTGAGTGCTAAGAAAACTGAGTTACTAAATACTCTTAAAGATATTCTGATAGATTTTTAACATATGGTGGTTTCATATCCTAAATAATTGAGTGCAGCTTTAGGATTCTGTTCTGAGATGTATGGTTTCTTCTTAAAACTTAAATATGATGAGAAAAAAACTGTCTCAGTTAAACATTGGATTCACATGAAAAAATGGATAATGATGATCATATGACCCCTACTGAACTGCAAACTGGGGCAGTTTAGGAAATTGTTTCTTTTGCATACATATTTATTTAGTAATAACTACTTCCAAGCACATTTTAAATGATTTGGGTTTCCTATGATCAAAATCTTTAACTGTGTTACAAAATGTTATTTCACATAAAGTCAAAACCTTAAACTGTGTTACATAATGTTATTTGAGGAAGATATTCAGGCATATTTTTCTTAAGTTTTTACTAATATGATTGCTGAAAAAAGAGGCTTTATACACAGAATGCTCAATCTATTTCAAATCAACCTATGGTAATTCCTAAGCAAAGCAGGTTTTTAAAAATATAATTTCATTGTTGTTACTTTTCAGGGGGATGAGCATCATCCCTCAAATGAATGAGTTTTTTGACTATTAATTTAATTCATTACAGATTCATACATATGAAGGCAAAGCATTACGAGTGGTTTCAGAGCCCTTTTCCTTGCATTTTAGATTTCCTTCATGAATTAGCATGCTTTCCTCTTATGTATAGTGATCATTGTTTATTTTAACATTTTGATGCTTAGGTGGAAAATTTTTCATTGGAAATGAATTTTAAAAAAACAAAGAATGATAATGAACATTAGGGCCAATAAAGTGTATGAAATGAACTATTACATATTTATCTTCATAGCTAAGCCATTTGTGGGTTATCTTTCTCATTTGTAAAGATATAACTCAATAATCTATCATGAATTCTTTAAATTTTACCCTCTCTGCAGAAACACATTGCTCATACTTCACCTGTATGAGACAATTTAAGAATGAGTTATTTTATATGCATATTTGAAGGTGGATATAGTCTATAAACAGCATGGGTAGAGAAGGTCAAATTGTGATTGATGTCCCACCCAAAATATGATTCAGTCAGTCCAAATGATTTAATTTAGGAAATTCTTTCTCTGCTTACTAAGTGGATCAGTATTCATTACTATATAATCACTTAGGTAATAGGTTAGGATGAAAATAACCCTTGTCAGCAAGTGTCCTGGGGAAAAAAGACTTTACTTCTATGATACACAAAGGAAGATGTCATACTTCAGTGTCATTTATCAGAAAGCTTCTACTAATTGTTAACATTTTTCTCAAAACCACTTGGACATCACCAATGCTTCATGCATTGTTTTCAGAGATTTTACCTAGTGATAAACTAAGATAACCTCTTCTCTGCTTTGCATCAAAATTAAATTCTCAGGATAGATCTAATGATTTATTTAATAACCTAGGACTATGGTGTATTGATGCACTCTGGCTTTCCAGAAGAAGGACATTAACTCCACATTTCTAAGATAAGAATATTACTTTGAAGAAATCCAGTGAATTTACAAAAGGAAAGAAAAGTATGCTACCATTGTGTTATTTAAATGGGCCATTAATGCTGCCATCTTTAACCAGTTATTTCAGAATCATATTAGATCCAGCACAATAAATTTCTGGCATTGAAGTGTTCACTGGAATATGATGAAACCTGAATGCATATGAAAACTTCAATGCTTATAGTCAAGACATGATTATCTCAACATGGTTTCTACATTTAGGCTTCAATTACTGTCATTTCTAATTTAAGGTCAGGAAACAAATGTTCTAGCTATAAAGTGCTTCAGTGCAACCTAACTTTATCTTAAAAGGCCTCGTGGGAGCCAAGAAGCCAACCATAGCATTTTATTCTCTGTGTATCCTGCTTAAAACTTGGCAAAGTTCTGTAATTTCTCAAGACTGAGAACATGGGGTTTCAAGCTCTTTTGGTATTGTCAAATGATGTAGGGCAGTAATGCTTCCTGCAGCCAGAGGTTTTTCTGGTTTGCTATGGAGAGTGCACACAGTATTGTTCATATCAGAATATAAATCTGAAGAATAAAATCTTAGACATAAGGGCTCTCATTTCCATTTTGATTGTGACATGAGTGACAGAACTTTGGGTTGTAGGCCAACACACACCATTTTGGAGTGCATTGGAACACATTTCCAAACCACTTCCTGAGAAACCATTAAGGCTTCCAGTTTTGTTTAGTGTCCAGAACAAAAGGTGGCTCTGCAACCAGTGCAAACAATACAGATGTCTACCTTATGACCCAAAAGATCTAATGGTACTTAACATACCTTGACAGGTAAGGATGCCTATTGGGACAATTGGGAACCTTAGGAGAATTACAGTGAAGAGCACCAGGGTTTGGAAGCAGCTGCAACTATCTAATCATGAACTGAGCAATAGCTAATTGATCAAGCTGCAAATTCAGGCCTAAGCAGCTGTCTGGTGTCATCAGTGATATGCAGCTACCTCAAGGCATGGAGTAGCTGGAGTCTGTGGGTCTAATCCAAGTGATGCCTTCTTCTGGACAGCATGGCAGCTTTTCCTTCAATCCTATAACATCATGAGGTGGAAAACTGCACCAAATGCTGTGCACTATTCTAGCCCTACTCAGTGTCCTGAAGGATAATGGGTAAAGAAAATCTTCCTAGGAAACAGAAGCATCTGGGTTTTCTGTCATTGGTTGTAGCCAAAATTTTGTGATCAGAGTGATCAGAGGCTTGTAAGAAAGAAACTTTAAGGATTGTTGATTAGAAAGTCCCAAGATGAGGTATTCAAGGATGAACTATTCCGAATGGCCCTGGATTGTGGGTTTTGCATCTTATTGTCATAGAGATCTACCACATAGAAGATGACGAGACAGTTTATAGACATCAGTTAGCTTTTCTTTCCAGTTACCCCAATGCTCACTGGATAACTATGTGAAAAATGACCACTGTGTCAGAGTTGTAGGCTGTACAAAGTCCTAACAGAGTATAAGTCCCCTCATTAAATCTGGTTTTGCTGTCACTACTGATGTGAGATCAGCTTGCCAAGAGATAAGAGCAATACTGAGCTTCTAATATTACACGTTCTACAAACGGTAGCAGCTAATTAACTAGTCTTTCCTGAAGTAGACATTTACTCTGTATATGGATTTGTTTCTTTTTGTGTGCGTGGACAATACTTTTGCCATCATCATCATCTCATGTTTTATCTATCACTTTTCTCTTCCACATAATTTTGGTATTATTTAATAGGAAAAGAAGTGATAAATAGGCTTATGACCCTAGTATTAATTAGTGTTTCCATATATTCAATCACGCAGAAATAGCTGTCCTGATAGAATGGTGGAATGATCTACTAAAAACCAGAGTGGTGGAACAATCTATTGAAGGTTCAATTACAGTGCTGCATAGGTCATGATACCTCGGACTAGCTGAGTGAAGTCACACATGCCCTGATCAACAAATGTGGCATAGGACTATAATATTTTTTCTTGAATCTTGGCTTAGAACCAATGGGTAGAAGTAGGAGTAGCTCCTTCAACCCTTAGTGACCACTTATAAAATCTTGCTTTCCATCCTGGGCTTTGTTGGTTTGAATATCTTAATAATTAAGGAAACAATGCTTCTATAAAAGGACACAATAGCAATTCCATTGAGCTGGAAGTTAAGCCTATCACGGTGCCCCCTTGACTTTCTCATGTCATTTAACCAAGAAATAATGGGCTTAGTAAAGTGTTTACCGTGATTGATCTTGTTTATCAAAGGGGAATAAGATGCGGCTTCTGAGCTGAGACAGAGAAGGGTATGTTGGGAATCTAAAGGTATTTCTGGGATATCTCTTAATCCTTCAGCATCTGGGATAAAACTTAATGGACACACGACTATAGCAAGCTCCCAGAAGTAGGGCCACAATAATTTAGGTCCTTCAAGAAGAAAAGCATGGCTTACCAGAGTTGTGAGGAAGCTGATGCTTTACTGCAAGCTGACACGTTAGCCTGTCAGTTTTATAAATGCTAACAAAAGACATGAGACTCTTGGGTCAGGTAAAAAGGGCTTTATTATTTACCACAATAGTAATAGGTAGAATGTCAGCATTTGCACTGGTCCTCAAGTACTAATCCCCATAATGGGATGCAGAATGTCTAGGTAATGGCTGCGTAAACAGTGCGTTACTTTATAGTAGAAGCATGCTAAGCTTAGGAAACAGTGCTTGATAATGGGCAGTAAGCCTGCTTGACATGGTCTTTATTATGTTGTTGTTGTTTTTTTTTTTGGTTTGGTGCTGTCAAGTTGATTCCAACTCATAGCAACCCACTGTGCAACAGAACAAAACACTCCCCAAAACTGTGCCATGCACACACGATCTTTTTATGTTTGAGCCTATTGTTGCAGTCACTATGTTTCTTTTCATTTTGAGTCATGCCTTATCAGCAAAAGGAGGTCCCACAGGCTTTACTCTATTCCCATCATTAAAGTCCACTGTTCTTTGAGGAGGAAACTCTTCCCCAGTTGTCTTTTGAATGCCTTCCATTCTGGTGGACTCATTTTCCAGCACTATATTTGACAGTGTTTCCCTGCTCTTTATAACGTTTTCAACGGCTAATTGTTTTGGGAGTAGATTGCTGGGTCCTTCTCCCTAGTCTGTTTTAGTCTGGAAGCTCAGCTGAAACCTGTCCACCATGGGTAGCCCTGTTGGTATCTGAAATACTGGCGGCATAGCTTTCAGCATCACAGCAACATGCAAGCCCTCACAGCATGACAAGCTTACAGACACGTGGCAGGTCTTTATTATACTGTACTACAAATAAACCAGCAGTTTTTCCTGTAAGGACACACAGTCTCTTTCTTGAAAGGCTAATTGCTGCACAAATATTCTTGAGAGAAATAGTCCAGGAACAAATGCCATCAGCATCTCTACTGGAAATATACATAGAACAGCAATGGACCTATGAGCAACCTGCTTTCAGCAAGGACCACTGTAGGTGTTGGGATAGGGAAAAGGCAAACTAAAATTTAGTAGGAAGAAATTTAATAATTGTCATTTCGTGATCAGTTTCAGAATCAAAGGGTTGTGGTGACTATGCATTTAAAAAATATTTGTATGTATGTACTTGAATATATTAACTGTTTTCCTCCTCCCCCTTTATTATTTCAAGTAAGTATTGGTGGTAATTAACTTTATTTTTCATTGTTTACATTATAAATTATCAACGAAGTATTTTCCTGAGCTAGAAAGTAAATTGACACTATCAGATATTGATGTGGTACTTTGAGGGACTTCTTATCTTTCTTTTCTGGGAGAGATGTTGAGCATCTTTAGTATAAGAGATAGTTATATTATGTAATGGAAATGTGTTTTTGATACTGTTTTTTGGAAGATTAACTATGGAGCAAAGATTGTGAATGGATTTTGGATATTTGAAGAGTAGAATTTTCCAGATATTGCTATGAATTCTCAGTTCCAGCTGTGATATTTTAAAGTCTATAGCATGGGAGCTTCAAATGTGGACACGACTTTTTCTTGCCAGTAGAGTGGCAGCTGGATTCTATCAGTGAGAGGGTCAAGCACAGGCTTTGGAAAGAGGAAGAAGAGCAGTCATTACTGTTGCAGCAGCTGTAGGCAGCCTGGGTGCAGTATCAAATTTTAAGCATGGGACTTTGCTGCATCCTTTTGAGCATCTTTCACGTTGGTATTGCAGTAGCTGTGACCATTGGTAGAAGCTTTTTCTTTGCTTTTGACCTCTGTCCTTTTGACCTTCTTAAAAGGTTTCTTCTATTTGCTCCTGCTTCTTCTATTCTCTTCTTTCTCTTCTCTTCTCTTCTCTCTTTTCATTTCTTTTCTTCTCTTTTCTTTTTTCCTTTCTCCCTCTTTCTTTCTTTCCTTCTTTCTTCTTTCTTTCTTTCTCTCTTTCTTTCTCTCTCTCTTTCTCCCTCCCTCCCTCCCTCTCTCTCTCTCTCTCTCTCTCTCTTTCTTTCTTTCTTTCTTTCTTTCTTTCTTTCTTTCTTTCTTTCTTTCTTTCTTTCCTTTCTCTTTGCCTGCCTGCCTGCCTGCCTGCCTGCCTGCCTGCCTGCCTTCCTTCCTTCCTTCCTTCCTTCTTTCTTTCCTTCCTCAGAGCCTTATGCATACTTCCAAAGCACTCTGCCACTGAGATGCCTCCCAGCCCCTTTTGAAATTTTTAAAAAATTGACACAGGGTCTCACTAAATTGCATAGGCTGCCTCTGGGCTTGAACCATGGTCCTCCTGCCTCTACTTTCCAAATCTCTGGGATTACAGGCATGTGCTACCAGGCCTGACACTCTTGCCACTTTTCAATGGCTCTGTAGTAATATATTGCATTAAACCTCTCCCTACACAAAATAGCTGGAGTGGGTTTATCTTCCTTATCAAATCCTGATTTATACAGCAGAATGATTCTCTAGAAATAGATTTTGATTTTCTTTGAAGAACAAAACTAGAAGGATCAAAATGAATAATCAACTTATCCAATATTCTTAGAGGTAAACTAATGCTCTTTACTATCTGTGAGACTTGTATATGGAAGATCATATGTTAACCTTAAGAGCTAATATTACTTTTCAGCTACCAAGACCCATAATAACATTATTTTAAATTCTAGAATAGCTGCATTTTGGACTTTGGGCATTTGGGTTAGAGTAGTTTTTTTTTTGTTGTTGTTTGTTTTCTTTCTCATGTCCCCTTCTCTTCTTTTTTTTTTATTAGAAATTTTTAATGTACATCATAATGTGATTCATTTTGACATGCTTTTCATTGTGACAATTTTCATATATGCAATTTGATAAGCATTATTCATATGTTACCCCTTACCCTCCTCTATGTTTCCCCCCTCCCCCCCTTCCCATCTAAGTTTCCCATCCAAGTCTTCTCTATCTTTTACTATATAGTATTTTTCTATATGTCCTTGGATTCCATTTCTGTTTAAGATAGAAACTTTTCCTGTAGTGGTCTTTGTTTCTATCTTGTTAGAACAATGGAATACTATTCAGCAATCAAGAAAAATGAAATAGGGTCATTCGCAGCAAAATGGATGGAATTAGAGAAAATTATTTTAAGTGAACGTACACAAGCTCAGAAAGAGAAACAACACATGTTCTCACTCATATGAGAGAGCTGACTCAAAATTACAAGAAGGAAAAATCCTACTCAAAGTTCAGATCACATTAAAAGGGGGGGAGGGAAGATAAGAATGAGGTCAATATAAATGGACTAGAAACCCCCTCCTCTTCTTTCCTGCCCTACCATTTATGATTTTATAACCTTGGGAGAGTTACTTAATATGTCCCATCCACATATTTCTCAACTCTAAAGTGAATATTTGTTTAAAAAACATATATTTATTGTTTAATAATTTACAGATATATAATAGAATTACTCTTTTGCAGGACAGATGTGGTTAAATATTTGCTTACAATGAAATGTCAGGAATACTCTCCTAGGTTTTATGATCTAGACAGCAATTCTTAATGCATGGTCTTTGAACATCATTTTCTGGCTTGCCTATGAGTTTGTTAGAACTCAAATTCATGGGCTCCATCACAGCTATGGAATCAGAATCTTTGGGGCTGGGGCTCGGGAAATTCCTCAGCAAGTCCTCCAGGCAATTCCCACATATCAAGTTTTTGGAACACTTCATCAGGGCCCTAACATAGGCTAATGAGTAAGAGAAGGCCCATTGATGAAAGGAATATTTAAACTGAAGTGTGAGAAATGAGTTGGAGTCATAAGTACAGGCTGAGAGAATTTAAGGCAAAATTTTTGCTAATATGGAAATTTGAAGAGTTTGACATAATTAAGTCTAAAATTCTCTCTGTAAACAGAGTTAAAGTGTGTTTTCTAGGGGTCTGGTGTGAATCGTATTTGTAAGGAATCCAGTCTTGAACTGCATCTAAGAGAAATGTCTCAAAGGAAAATGGGGAATCTAGTCTTCTGAAAAGACTCAAGAGAAAATTGGGCCTTCTAAAGTTCAGGGTTGGGGGTGGGGAGAAGCATTAGTAGCATTCAGAGGACAGATCACCCAAAGTGTTCCTTGTGAGAAAGCTAGTGATTCTTTATTCTCTTGGTAAATATTTATTGAGCATTTATATTGTACTAGCTGTTCTAGGTGCTAGGAATATAATGGTGAAAAAACAGGTAGAACAACAGTGCTGTATGTGTGAAAGAACACATACATCAGGTGGTTGTTAGTGCTCTCAAGAAAAATAAAGCCAGATAAGCAGGATAGTGTGTAATAGAGTGCTATTATGTACAAAATAGGCCATTTCTGATAAGGAGATGTTTCAACAGAGATCTGAAGAAACTAATAAGCTATATTATAAATATCAATTCTTTCCAATTTAGTCTTGAGAGTGGCATAACCCTGAAAAAGAAAAAAGTTAGATTTGGGTCCACTGAGACATAGAGGAAGCAGCACAATAAAACATGAAATAAAGGAGCATTTTTATTACTTACAGATCCCAGAGAGAAGAGGTAAGCAGGTCTCCTAGGACTAACACAAAAGGGTAAGGGGGTCATCCTAGACATGCACAAACAAATGATGGGCTAGAAACAAGACAGGATATATAAGACTTTGAGTACAAAGTATTATCTGAGCAGCGTTCAGATAATACAGAATAATTCAGATAATTCAGATAATTCAGAATTTCTTTCTTTCTTTCTTTCTTTCTTTCTTTCTTTCTTTTTCTTTCTTTCTTTCTTTTTTTTTTTTTTGTTACTTGAGGGTTGAACCCAGGGACTTGCTAATACATCACAAGTGGTCTACCATTGAATTGCACCTCCAGTCCTTTTGCATTTTTTATCTTATGACAGGGTCTCACTAAGTTATCCAGGCTGCCTCTGGCCTATAACTTGCAGTCATCCTGCCTCTGCCTCCCAAATTGCTGGGATTACAGGTATGTACCAGATTTCCTTTTAGGAATTTCTAATTGGTGGGTTTAAAGAAAACAGACAATAGTTTTGTGGTGTCATGCTGTGAGAAGTCACCTGCACCATGTATGTGCAGTCCTAAAAGTAGGGTGGGCAAGAGGGACAAGTCAAGTAGATTATATCTAGTTGTCCCATGGGGAGGTAGAGGTTGTGGTCACAAAGGGCAAGTGGTACAAGGCAGATGAGTGGATTGACCTCTTTGAGAAACTGGGGGGTGGTATAGAACTGGAAATTATGTTAAGGGTGGCTGAGCTCTACTTGCGGTAAGAGAAAAAAAAAACACACACAAAATGCATGCTGACAGAGCATAAAATTAGAGGAATTCACTATAGAGGGCCATACAAAGAGCCCTACAAACAGAAAAAACAAATACAAAGATCCCAATATGGGAGCATGTTCCCTTAGAAAGGATTGAACCAGGGGAGAAAATGATAGCAATTGAGGCTTGAAGAGGACAGGGGCCCAGATCACTCAATGTCTTGTGTAGCAATGGTGAGAACTTTGGATTTCATACAAAAGAGACTGAAAAGCACTGTAGGGTTTTGAGCAGAGGGATGAAATGATCTTGATTTGAGTATAAAGAGGCATGTGGATGTTAGACTGTTAGGAAAAAGGAGAGAAACTGGGGGCCAGGTTAAGAGTCACTTGTAAGTGAAGAGATGATGATGAATTGGGCAGGGTAGTAGTGGTGATGGTACTGAGAATTGGGTAGATTCTACAGTGGAATCTAATTATTTGAGGATTATATATTTAGAAGTTTGCTTCCTTGCTAAGATTTATAATCCACAAATCAATGCTTGAGGCACTTTCTTTTGTGGTTATTTACAGGCACATGCACATACACAAAGTTGTTGGGGTCTGGCTCAGTTGGTAGAGTGCCGCTCTGCACTTTTTGAGGGCCTGAGTTTGATCCTCAGCACTACAAAACTGAGAGAAGGATCTGGCAGCCCACTTCCGAAACAATCCCCAAAACAGTCAGCCATCAAAACTCCTATGAGGGTAGCTACAAATTGGATCTGACTGCACGACACCTAACAACAGTAAAAACAACAACATGCACAAAGTGGCAAATTGTATGGTATGCATATTCTGAACTGAGTTCCAATAAGCCAACAAGATGATAGGTTTTTGTTGTTGTTGTTGTTGTTGTCATTATTTGTTGTTTTTTTGGGGGGATTTTGCTGGTTAAAATGTCCCCAGAATAATCCTAAGGGGCTGATTAGCATTCCTCAGCATAAAAATAGTTGTCACATATTGTCTCTTATGCAGAAAATACGTGTGTTAGATAAGCTTTGTCCAGTGATGTGTTATGATGCTGCTGACCATAGCTTCAATGCTAATGAACCAATAATATATATATTAAATAAGGTGTTTTTAAACAGAAACATGGATGAAACAAGCTTATATATTGATCAGTTGCTGAAAATGTGACCAAATACAAATAGGAACATAATCTTGTGTTTCTTCTAAAAACTGTGATTCAGCATTAGCTAATCTGGCATTTGACAATTTATAGTCACTACTGGGAGAAGGACCTGGCAATCCACTCCCAAGGCAATCCTGAAACAGTCAGCCATTGAAAACCCTATAAGGGTCGCTATGAGTCAGATACTGACTGGATGGCACCTAACAACAATAACAACAACTGTGAATAATGAGAATGGATTATATTTTGAAAATACTGATAAGATATGCTCTTTAAATGGTTTGCAAGAAAAAAGATGACTTAAAGGTACTTGGCCTAGGCTGGATGCCATTGCACTCACCTATAACCCCAGTGACTTGGCAAGCTGAGGTAGGAGGATTGAGAGTTCAAGGCCAAAGTCATCCTGGACAAGTTAGCGAGACTGTCTCAAAAATAATTAAAAAAAAAATGGAGAGTTGGGAGTACAGCTCAGCGGTAGAAGATCTGCCTAGCATGCACAAGACCCTGGATTTAAACCCCCTAATATTAGGGAAAAAAGATATTTGGCCCAAGTGAGTGACAGAATGGAGTTGCTGTTTGCTTATGTGGGGAAAGTTTGCTTTTTTGGGAGGAGTAGGTTTAGTGGTTGAAGGGAACCTCATTTGATATTAGACATGCTAAGTCTGAAGTGTGTATTAAGCATCTTAGTGGAGTTGTTGAACATTCATTGATATAGTAGTCTCCCCAAGAGAGTACTGATCCCACATTCCAGCTTTATCAGTTACTCAGTGATATGTTCTTTCATCACTAATCCCCTGGGTTCTAACCAGGAGGAATAAGAAACAACAGCCAGTGAGTGGACAGAGAAGGAGTTGGCATAAAGAAGAGGAAGAAAAACAACCATATCCTTTTTTGCCCTGGAAGTTGTGAACTGGGGCACTTGGAGTTTTGATCATTTCACTGGATTTCTGTTTACAGTTTGTAAATAATTTTTCATTATTCATAACTGACTGAAAAGTTATGGAACATGCCTTGAGTTTTCATATCAGGATGAGGAAGAATGGACCCACAGCATGAGTTTCACAGACCATGGAAAACATAATGTACCCCAGGGAGAACATTTATGCCTGCAACTTTAACTATATTCCATATGGTGATGGCCTGTGGGGTACATCTCCAAACAAGATGTTCTTATGATCACCAGACCCACACAGCCACTGCCTACTTGATATGTCAACTCCACTGCTATCACTTTCTGGAAAGTAGCACAGAATGCAGGATATGAGCAGAAGTCTTCCTGCTAGACTGCCATTGATCTCAAGGCCTTGTGTGTGTACTTAACATGCTGTACAAATGAGCTATATCCCCAATAAGACCTTGTTTTCAATGTTCTTAAAGGAGAAGGGGGAAAATGTGTGTGTGTGGGGGAATGGAGGGCATCTTATCAGAGTAGCTTTGTCTAAGATGATAATAAAGAGACAGGATTTAGCCAGGTGCATATTTGTAATCCCAGTGACTCAGGAGGCTGATGAAGGAGGACTGCAAGTTTGAGGCCAGAGGCAATGTGCAATTTAGTAAGACACTATCTTCAAATAAAAAATAAAAAGGGGCTGGTGTGAAACAGCTCAGTAGTAGAGCACTTGTGTAGCTTTGGGTTCAACTTTGTGATATGGTGAAAGATAAACAGAGGGTGAGGGGATTGTGGTCCTAAATATGTTTGTTGTTGCTGTTGGGTGCCATTGAGCCAGGTCCAACTGGTAGCACCCTTATGTACAACAGGATGAAACAGTCCTTGATTCTGTTCCAGGCACACGATTTTATTTATGTTTAAGCCAATTGTAGCAGACACTGTGTCAATTCATCTAGTTGAGGGTTTTCCATTTTTTTGTTGGCTTGACACTAACTCAGACATGATGTCCTTCTCCAGGGACTGGTTCATCCTTAATACCTGTCCAAAATACATAAGACACAACCTAGTCTTTTTTGCTTCCAAGAAGCACTCTGGTTGCATTTCTTCTAGGACAGATTTGGTAGGTCTTTTGGCAGTTCATTGTAATTCAATACTTGTCTCCAAAAACGTAATTCAAAAGCTTTTTCTCTTGTCTCCCTTATTAAATGTCCACCTTTCACAATCATATGATGCAACTGAAAATATCATGGCATGAGTCAGGTGTACCTTTGTCTTCAATGTAACATCTTTACTTTTCAACACTTTAAAGAGGTCTTTTGCAACAGCTTTTCCCAATGTAACGAGTCTTTTTACTTTTTGACTGCTGTTTCCATGAGTATTGATTGTAGAAACAAGTAAATCAAAATCATTGACAGCCTCAATCTTTTTGCAATTTATTGTGAAGTTGCATACTGATCCAGCTACAAAAAATTTTGTTTTATCGATGTTTAGTTGCAATCCATAATGAAGTCTATGTTCTATGATCTTTTTCAGTAAATGTTTCAAATCCTCTTCAGTTTAAGCAAGCAGAGTTATATCATCTGTCTAATGCAGGTTGTTAAATGAGTCTCTCTCCAAAGAAGATACTGCATTCTTTTTCATAAAGTCCAGTTTCTTGGATTATTTGCTCAGCATAGAAATTGAAGAGGTATGGCGAAAGGTTACAGCCCTGGCACAGACCTTTCTTGACTTTTAAATCAATCAGTATTTCCTTGTTCTGTTCGAATGACTGCGTCTGGGTCCATGTACAGATTCCTCATGACAGTTAGGTGTTCTGGTATTCCCGTTCTTCACAGTGTTATCCATAATTTGTTATGATCCACACAGTCAAATGCCTTTGCATAGTCTATTAGATGTAGACACCTTTTTGGTATTCTTTGCTTTTGGCTAATATCCATCTGACATCAGCAATCATGTCCCTGGTTCCATGCCTTCTTCAGAATCCAGCTTGATTTTCCAGCCATTCTCTGTCTATACACTGCTGCAGTTGCTTTTGAATGATTTTTAGTAATATTTTGGTGCATGTGACATTAACGATATTGTTAAATAGTTTCCACATTTGGTTGGATCCCCTTTATATAAATATGTACCCCAAAGAAAAAGCCCAAGTCCGTACAAGATTATTACCATAAAGTGAAAATGGCAGAGAAGAGGCTATATTTCTTCAGATTACATCCTCCATTCCTCTGGCATTTCTTCTTTACAGGAGCATAGCTTCAAGGGGAGAAAAAACAAAACTCACATGTAAGCTATTTGCTTAGCTTTCACCAATCTATTTTTTCACTGTTTTAGCAGCAAAAATTGAAAATTTGCATAATACTTTTCCTGAAAAGCAAGTATAATATTGTTAGGATAGCTGACTCACTCTGTTTGAATTTACTACTTGTATTATTATTATATTGTTATAACTTAGAAGAATGAAGGACAGCTACATTTATTATTTATTCCTTTAAAAAGCTCTTGGCCATAGTCAGTGGGCTTTTTTTGTGTGTGTGTGTGTGAAGAAATATGGCTCGTGACTAGTTCTTCCAATTATTTTAGAAAGGTACATTGGTCAGCTTTCTCACTTTAGTGCAAACAATTCAGTTTTTTGTTTCTTAATGGGAATTATTCTTTTATGCTTTTTACTTTTTTTGTTCTACTGTATGATCAGCTGCAATTTATAATGATGATGCTGGCTTTCTTACACTACTAGTGTAGCAGATTAGATACTTTCTAAAGTCTAAAATATTTGGGGAAACATTAATGGTGAAATTAAGACCAAATGAGATCTCATTTAAGATCCTCATGTTCTGCTTAAACATTAGTATA
Source organism: Pedetes capensis (assembly GCA_007922755.1). Lineage (NCBI taxonomy): Eukaryota > Metazoa > Chordata > Mammalia > Rodentia > Pedetidae > Pedetes > Pedetes capensis. The sequence continues at coordinate 51,318 of VMDO01012862.1, forward strand.
AATGAGATGAGAATTAGGCACATTTGACATAGCTTATGTAAGTAAGCTTATATATAAGTAATTTATTTCCAAAGTAGTGAGCTATTATATATAAACATACTTTGAAACTTTATGAATCAGGTGGCCTATATATTATTATATATGTATTATTCTTTATATATATCATTCTTTATGCATATATATACATATATATACATAAAGTGTGTGTATGTATGTGTGTGTATATATGTGTGTATATATATGTGTATATATGTGTGTGTATATATACACACACATACATACACACACTTTATGTGTGTGTGTGTATATATAATATATATATATACATACATATATATATACATACATATATATATATATATATATATATATATATATATACATACATATATATATATGCTTTTTCTCCCTCCAAAAATACAGTACAGATTGATATGGAACATTAAGCTGGTAGAAAAATGGAAGCTGTGGATACTGTCACCTTGAAGTTATTTTTGTAGTTGTGCTTCAGGTTAATCCCTGAAGTTTCTGGCAATCAAAGCAAAGAGAGAAATGACCCTCATTATTGGAATAGAAGATGTATTCTAGGTCATTAGGAGATATTTCCCCCGACTTAAAATTCTAAAATAAATTTCTGATGTGGAGTTTTACATTCAGGACATGAATTTTTTAATGGATAGTGTCTTCTAAATATAGAATTAAATTATATAGCATGAAGAAGGAAATTTAATATCTGGGTTGGCATATTGTACTATATTTTCATTTAGATTTGGAATCAGAAGGCTTATGTTTTTGCAGTATGAAAGCTCATCTGAGCATTTTTACAAAAGCATTAGCAAACAAATTAGCAATGCAAATAGCTTTTAGAAGAAGCTACCCAGTGGAGAAGATACTGTTTTTTTATAAGATTTTGTTTGTAGCTTACATATAATAATAATGCATATTTTTGTGGCAAAGCAAGATGTTTTGACATATGTATATATTGTGTAATCATCAAATCATGGTGTTTAGCATATACATCACCTTAAACATTTATTATTTCTTTGTAATGGGAGAATTAAACATTCTCTGTTCTAGTTATTTTAAAATATGCAATATAATATTTTTAGTCATAAGCACCTGGTGTGCAATAGAACACCAGAACTTATTCCTATCTAACTGTAATTTTGTATTTATTGACCATTTTCTCTGTATCCCTTTCTCCCCACTACACTTCCCATCTGCTGGTAACTGCTATTCCACTCTGCACTTCTATGAGATCATCTTTTTTTTTTATTTGGTTACACAAATGAGTGAGATAATATGGCATCATGTTTACTGTGTTTGGCTTATTTCATTTAGGACAATGTCCTTCAGGTTCATCCATGTTATTACAAATGATAGAATTTTATCCTTTTATATGGCTGAATAGTATTCCATTGTGTTTGTATATACTGATAACTTTTGAATACAGATATCTCTTGAATATACTGACTTCAGTTCTTTTGGATATATACTTCGTAGTGGGGTTGCTGGATTCTATGATAGTTATATTTTTAATTTTTTGAGGATCTTCCATATTCTTTTATATAATGGCTGTAGTAATTACATTTCCTCTAACACTGTATGGGCTGGGATTTAGCTCAGTTGGTAGAGTGATGTTCTGCAGTCACTGAGGTCCTGGGTTCAATTCCCAGCACCATAAAAATGGGAGCAGGACATGGCAATCCACACCCAAGGCAATTCCCAAATAATCAGCCATTGAAAACCCTATGAGGGTCATTATGAGTCAGACATGACTCAATGGCACCTAGCAACAACAACACCAACACCAACAACAACACTAATAATGTATAAGAGTTCTCATTTCGAGGGGTGCAGTGGTATATGCCTGTAATCCCAGCAACTCAGGAGGCAGAGGCAGGAGGATTGCAAGTTCGAGACCAGAAGCAGTCTGAGTAGTTTAGCAAGACCCTGTCTCAAAAAGTAAAAAAATGGTCTGAGAGTGCAGCTCAGTCATCCAGCACTTGCAAAGCATGCAAGTGCGAGGCCCTGGGTTCAACCCCCAGTACCGAAAAAAAAAAAGTAATTAAATAAAAGAGAGTTCTCATTTTTCTATCTTAGAATTTTTAATCTTTTTTATTTTTTATTATAGACATTCTAATTGAAATGAGGTGATATCTCATTTTGGTTTTGATTTGCATTTCCCTAATGATTAGTGATATTTCATATACCAGTTGATGATTGGTATATTTTCTTACAAAAATGTCTATTTATGTCTTCCTATTTTAAATCAGATTTCATATATTTTGGATACTAGCTGCTTATATAAAACATAATGTTTCTATAATTCTGTAGGATGTCCTTTCATTTTGTTGATTTTTTCCTTTGTTGTGCAAAACTTTGTAGTTTGATATAATCTCATTTTTTCTATTTTTCTTTTTTGCCTGAGCTTTTGAATTCTTATCCAAAGTTCCTTGCTCATACCAGTATCAGAGTACTTTTCCTGTTTTCTTCTAGCATTTCCATAGTTTTAGGTCTTATATTAAAGACTTTAAATTATTTTGAGTTGATTTGTCTATATGGTGGGTAATAGGGGTCTAGTTCCAGTTTTTCTGCATATGGCTATCCCAGCACTATTTTCCCAGCACCATTTACTGAAGAGATTGTTCTTTCCCCAATGTTTTTCTAGGCACTCTTGTTAAAAATTGGTTGGTAGTAAGTACATGGATTAATTTCTGTGTTCCCTTGCATGTTCTGTTGGTCTATGTGTCCATTTTATGCCAAAAGCATATTGTTTTGATTAGTGTAGTTTTATAATACATTTTGAAATTAGGTAGTGTGAATCATCTAGCTTTGTTGTATTTATTCGGGATTGGTTGGTTATTCAGGGTCTTTTGTGATTCCATATGCATTTTAGGAGTTTTTTTTTTCTACTTTTATAAAGAATGTCATTGATGTTAGCAACACATTGAAGCTGTAAATGGCTTAGATAGTAGTTATTTTAACAATATTATTTCATCTAATCTATGTTGTTCTTGTTAGGTGCTGTCGAGTTGAGTCTGACTCATAGTGACCCTATGTACAGCAGAGCAAAACACTTCCCAATTCTGTGCCAGGCACATGATCTTATTTAAGCCCATTGTTGCAGACACTGTGTCAATCCATCTGGGGGAAGGTTTTCCTCTTTTGCGTTGACCTGCCACTTTCCCAAACATGATCTCTTTCTCTAGGGATTGATCTCTCCTGACTACATGTCCAAAATATGTAAGACATAGTCTGACCATTCGTGCTTCCAAGGAGCACTCTGGTTGCACTTCTTCTAGGACAGATCCGTTGGTTCTTTCTGCAGTCCATGGTATATTCAATGGACATCTCCAGCACCATAATTCAAAAGCATCAATTCGTTTCCTATCTCCCTTGTTCAATGTCCAGCTTTCATAACTGTATGATGTGACTGAAAATACCATGGCATGAGTCAGACACACCTTTGTCTTCAATGTGACATCTTTGCTTTTCAATACTCTAAAGAGATCTCTTTAGAGTATCTAATCTATAAACATGGAATATCTTTTATTTTTATTTTTTATTGGAAATTTTTAATGTACAACTTAATGTGCTTCATTCTGACATGCATTTCATTGTGACATTTCCATATATGTGATTCATTGTACATTGCACAGATAAGTTCCCCCTTACCCTCTTGTACACTTCCTCCCCCTGTCCCACCCTCTGCCTCAAAAGGCTTCTCTTCCACTTGCATTTCTTTTTGTGGGAATATTTTTCTATATATCCATGGATCCCAATTATGTTTAAGATTGAAATTTTTTCTGTAGTGATCTATCTTTTTGCATTGTCAGTAATATTACATGAATTTTCTAGCCCATTTGTATTATTACCATTCTTTGGTATTATTTGTATTTTTATAATTATTTCCCAATGTTGAGGATTTTTAAAATTATATTTCCCAGCTAGGGTCCCTCATAACAGCCTGAGGGGCTGACCCCTAGTTGACCCCAGGGCTCATCTCACTCACTCAAAACAGCCCCTCCCATCGAGTGAGCAAAGATGGCCCCCGGCCAGCTTGACCAGCCTTAACCACCTTAATTTTGATTGGCTCCCCTCACCACCTTGCAGGTAATAACTGTCACCACTTGGCAGTTATGTCTGTTTGCCCACTGTACCGGCCAGCTGTGTGCCCTGATTGGCTGAACCCCACCATGTGACCCCTCCAGGACCCTATAAAAGCAGGGCTCCTGGACCCCATCTTCACCCTATGATCCCTGTAGCACCACCGATCCTGACCTCTCTGACCATCTCCTGAACCTCATCACCTGGACCAGCGCTCCCTACTTCAGCAAGACCATCTAGCAAGCCGGCGAGATCAAGCCCAGGGGCCCTGAAGAGCCCCCGAAGGCATCTTGCAAGCCACGAAGAGCCTCCCAACTCCTCCCATCCTTGGGAAGAAGGTGGGTAAAGAAGGTGAGCCGCGAGAGTCAAGACCATCGGACCTCAACTAAACATCAGCGGCTGTGGCAGTGCCTTTAAGGCTGAGCTGTACCAGCACTTAGCCTGCAGCATTCCATGCTGCAGGCCTAGAGCCAACACTTAAAGGGATAGAGCCTTGCTCTATAGGGGCTGCTTGCTCCTTGCTCTCCATAAGGGGAGCACCCCAATAAACCTTCCCTGTCCTTCTCCAACCATCTGAAGGTCTCCCAAGGTCCTTCTTTCCCGACATCGGCCACGTTATTATGTTGAGGGTTTGGCCCTAACTTTAGCCGGGCTAGAGCTAAAAACCCCAACATCCCAAACTGTTAAAATTGGGCTGTTTACTCTGAGGTCGCCCTCTCTCTCATTCTTCACTCCTCCTTGTTCCTCCTTTCCCTTCTTTCTTCTCCCAGGATTTCTTCCTTTTGCTAGATCCCTCCCTCTTTGTTTTGTGCTCCCTAAATTGTCGCTTTTCCTCTAAGTTTACTTTAGCTTTTAGTTATGTTCTGATTTCTGTATAGGATTTTTTCTTTCTTTTAATTTTCATTCAGCTCCTAATAACAAATAACAAGAAATGCTGGCAAGGTTGCAGAGAAAAGGGAACCCTCTTACACTACTGGTGAAGCTGTAAATTAGTCCAACCACTTTGGAAATCAATATGGAGGTATCTTTAAAAACAAAAAATAGATCTACCCTATGACCCAGCTATAACACTATTGGGAATATACCCAAAGGGAGATGAACCATCAGACCACAGAGAACACCTGCATCTCCATGTTCAATGTAGCACTTTTCACAATAGCAAGGATATGGAATCAACCAAAGTGTCCATCAACAGAAGAGTGCATAAAAAAAACTATGGTACATATACACAATGGAATACTTCTCAGCAATAAAAAAAGAAATAATGCCATTTGCAAAATGGATGGAATTGGAGAAAATTATTTTAAGTGAACGAACACAAGCCCAAAAAGAGAAATACCACATGTTCTGATTCATATGTGGGAGCTGAATCAAAATTAAAAGAAAGAGTATTTTTTATTGTTATGATGTATTCTTCAGTTTTTTATTAATGTTTTATAATTTTTCACATAGAAATTTCTCCCTTGATTGAATTTTTTCCTAGAATTTTTGGTAGCTATTACAAATGAGCTTGTCAGTTTGTCTTCCACATGTCTGTTAGCTTGTTGTGCTGTGGGGCTTGAATGTTGCTGTGATACTGAAAGCTATGCCATTGGTATTGTTGATACCAATGGGGTCACTCATGGTGGATAGCTGAGTTTCCAGTCTAAAACAGAGACTGGGAGAAGGACATGGAAACACACTCCAAAAACAATTGTTGTTGTTAGGTTCTACTGAGTTGAGTCCAATTCATAGTGATCCTCAAAGAGCTTTCAATGGCTGACACCATTAACCATTGAAAACTGTATGAATAGCAGAGAAGAACTATCAAATATCGTGTCAGTAAATGAGCCCATCAGGCTGGAGGATATTCCAAAGACAACTGTGGAAGAATTGTCTGGCCAAGGTATAGTCAATTTTAATGATAGGAATGGAGTAGAACCCCTGGGACCTCCTTTTGCTGATGTGGCATGACTCAAATTGAGAGTAAACATAATGACTGCAACAATGGGTTCAAACCTAAAAAGATCATATATGTGGCAATGTCAGTGAGTGTTTTGTTCTGTCGTACATAGGTGGCTAGGAGTTGGACGTGACTTGATAGCAACAATAACAACAACAACAACAACAACAACAACAACAGTAGTTTTTTGGTAGATTATTTAGGGTTTTTTATATATAAAATCATGTGGTATGCTAACAGAGATTATTTGACTTCCATCTTTTCCATTTGGATATCCTTTAATTCTTTCTGTTATCTAATTGCTCTAGATGCACTTCTAGTACTATGTTGAAAAGGAATGGTGAAAGTGGGCTTCTTTTTCTTTTTTTCTTTTCTTTCTTTCTTTCTTTTTTTTTTTCTTTTTTTGCAGTACTAGGGGTTGAACCTAGGGCCTTGTGCTTGCATGCTTTGTAAGTGCCGGACCACTGAGTTGTACCCCCAGCCCACTTTTTTTCCTTTATTTTATTTTATGTTTATTTTATTTTTTTGAGACAGGGTCTCACTAAGTTACACTGACTGGTCTCGGACTTGTGATTTTCCTGCCTTTGCCTCCCGAGCCTCTGGGATTACAAGTGTGTGCCATCGTGCCTGGCTTGGGCTTCTTTTTATTAATCAATATGCTGGATGAAAATATTTCAGTTTTTTTTCCCTTTTCAGTACAATATTAGCTGTGAGCTTGACACATACAGCCTTGATTGTGTTGAGGTATATTTTTCCTACACCTAACTTGTTGACAGTTTTTATCGTGGAGAGATGTTGAATTTTTATCAAGTGCTTTTTCTGTATCTGTTGAAATGATCATTTTTCCCCTTAATTCTATTAGTGTGGCATATCGTGTTTATTGATTTGCATATGTTAAAACATTCATCCCTGGAAAGAATCCCACTGTTGATGGTGAATGATATTTGCACTTGTTTTTCAATTCAATTTGATAGTATTCTGTTGAGGTGCTTTGCATCTATGTTCATCATCAGGAATATTAATATGTAGTTTAATTTTTCTTGCCATTCCCTTCTTCAGTTTTGGAATTATAATGCTGGCCTTGTAGAATATGTTTGGAAGAATTTCATCTTCTACAATTTCTTGGAATAGTTTAAAAATGCTTGGTATTAATTTTTCTTTAAACATTTGACGGACTTTATCAGTGAAGCCATCAGGCTCTATATGATTGAGGCAAACATCAATGGCAGCAAGTTAAGCAATCATTAGCTAAAAATCATGGAACCAAATCCATCAAGGAATAAAGGCTATTTATTAAAACAGGGAATTTAAGGGCTATTTAGAAGCAAAGAGGAGGGTTTTACTTTGAGGACCCACTTCACCCTGCCTTTAATGTTATTTGTAAATGAGTTTAATTAAGGGCATCATCATCATCATCATCCAAATGTGGCCCCATAATGGTTGGTGGCTCCTCATTTGGAAGGGCCTGATATTTGATTAAGGCCATCAGTTGGGTGGTGGTGTGTCTATACATAAGATTTTCTGTGTTAGTTCGAACAATATAAATGAGTAGAGGTTGGAGATAGGATAGTATGAGACAGATTTAACATGGCTATGACTATCTCCATTAACTCTTTAAAGCCTCCAAAGGGTGAGAATTAGCCTCCAAAAAGTGAGTCTGGGGATCATCCTTTCCACATTTGAACAGGGACATGAGCTAATTTCTTCATCTTGGCTGTCAGGTCTTCAATAACTTGTCCATTGTCACCAATTTCTAAACAGCAGTTAGGTTGAATTTGCCATACACTCCACCCTCTTGAGCTAGGAGATAGTCTTGTTGTTGTTACGTGCTGTCAAGTCGAGTCCGACTCATAGCGGTACAGCAGATAGAAATAGTTGCCGATTCTGTGCCAGGCAAATGATCTTATGTATGTTTAAGCCCATTGTTGCAGACACTGTGTCAATCCATCTGGTGGAGGGTTTTCCTCTTTTGCTTTGACCTGACACTCTCCCAAACATGATGTCCTTCTCCAGGGATTGATCTCTCCTGACTACATGTCCAAAATATGTAAGACGCGGTGGGGCCATTCTTGCTTCCAGGGAGCACTCTGGTTGCACTTCTTCTAGGACAGATTTGTTGGTTCTTTTGGCAGTCCATGGTATATTCAACAGATGTCTCCAGCACCACAGTTCGAAAGCATCAATTCTTCTCCTGTCTCCCTTGTTCAATGTCCAGCTTTCACAACCTTATGATGCAACTGAAAATACCATGGCATGAGTCAGACACACGTTTGTCTTCAATGTAACATCTTTGCTTTTCAATACTCAAAAGAGATATTTTGCCACAGCTTTTCCTAGAGCAATGCGTGTTTGGATTTCTTGACTGCTGCTTCCGTGGGTGTTGATTATAGAGCCAAGAAAAGCAAAATCTTGGACAACCTCAATCTTTTCTCCACTTATTGTGAAGTTGCATACTGACCCAGTCATAAGGATTTCTGTTTTGTTGATGTTTAGTCACAACCCATATTGAAGGCTACGATCTTTGATCTTCATCAGTAAATGTTTTAAATCCTCTTCACTTTCAGCAAGCAGAGTTGTGTCCTCTGCATAATGAAGTTTGTTGATGAGTCTTCCTCCAATCCTGATGCCATGTTCTTCCTCATAAAGTCCAGCTTCTTGGATTATTTGCTCAGTGTATAAATTGAAGAGATGGGGTGAACATATACAGCCCTGATGCACACCTTTCTCAACTTTAAACCAGGCAGTGTTTCCTTGTCCTATTTGAACAACTGCCTCCTGATTCACATACAGATTTATCATGAGCACAATTAGGTGTTCTGTTATTCCCATTTTCCGAAGTGTTATCCATAATTTGTTATGAACCACACAATCAAATGCCTTTGCATAATCAATAAAACATAGACATCTTTCTGATATTCTCTGCTTTCAGCTAATATCTACCTGACATCAGCAATGATGTCCCTGGTTCCCCACCCTCTTCTGAATCCAGCTTGATTTTCTGGTAATTCCCTGTGTATATACTGCTGCAGTCACTTCTGAATGATCTTTAGTAGAATTTTGCTTGGGTGCGATATTAATGATATTGTCCGATGGTTTGTACATTCAGTTGGATCGGCTTTTTTGGGACTAGGCACAGATATGGATCTCTTCCAGTCAGTTGGCCAAGTAGCTGTTTTCCAAACCTGTTGGCACAAACATGTTAACACCTCCAGTGCTGCATCTGTTTGTTGAAACATCTCTATTGGTATCCCA
>VMDO01012863.1:0-60417 GCA_007922755.1 Pedetes capensis
TACTATTAAATAATTCCTGAAACCTTTCATGAAAAATAGTTTCCTTATGAGGTCCTACAAGCCTCTGCCATACTCCATGTCATTTAGAAAAGTCACAGAATTAGATTGTCTCACTGGATGGAGATGGTTTTGTGATCACAGAAGCTATAATATATTGAGAAAATTATGAGAAATATTGCTCATTGCAGAGACTTCATAATTGAAATATAAAATTTCATGGTTCACTCAGGATGTATATTCCTATGAACTGTTCTCCTGAGACTCACCAAGTGGTTGTAAAGAATAATTTTATTGAAGATTATCTTAGTGGGCCATAACTATAATTTCGTATATAGTAATAGAGCAGAAGGAGAAACTAGATTAAATGGCTAATTACTTTTTTATTGTTGGCACTGTAATTCCAAAAATCAATTTCATAAATCAAATATATATGGATGTGTGTATATACATATATATATAGATTATATAGATAGATAGATAGATTTTCTGGAAAGGTGAATTTCTTCAGTGGCATATTTTGATTCCTTGATTTTTATCTTTTCTATGTCTACTATCTGTTTTTGCTATATGGTTTCCAAAAACCTTACAGAAATCACCTCATACTTAAAGCTCCTTTGTAGAGCACCTCAATTAAAAATTTAAAACTATAGTGTCAGGTTCCATTCTCCTAATGTGAAGGAAAATATACACTGAAAATATTGTGGTATGCATCCATGTTTAGTTTGGCACTATTTACACAAGCTAAGTTATGGAATCATCCCAGGTGCCCATCATCAGATGAATGGATAAAGAAAGCATGATACATATACACAATGGAGTATTACTCAGCCAAGAAATTATGTCATTCACAGGAAAATAGATGGAACTGGAGATCATCATGTTAAGCAAAATAAACCAGGCTGAGAAATCAAAGATCATGTATTCCAACATATGGAGAATCTAGACCTTCCAAAATAAGGAGACCTGAAATGATAGGGGGCTTGGGAGGCGTTTTTGTTTGTTTTGTTTGTTTGTTTTGTTTTGATTTTCTTTTTTGGTGGAAAGAGGATCAATAGGAAGGGAGTGAGGGCTGGAGTTGGTAGAGTGCTTCTCAGCACTCTGTGAGGACTCAGGTTCGATCTGCTGCACCACAAGAAATGGGATAAGGACTTGGCACTCCCCTCCCGAAACAATTTCAGAACAATCAGCCATTGAAAACCCTGTGAGGGTTGGTGTGAGTTGGCCCTGACTCAACAGCTCCCAGCAACAACAGTTAACCACAACCACAATAAAGTAAGTTTGTAGACCCGACTCCATGGCACCTAACAACAACAAGGAAGCAGGGAAGGAACACAAGAGGGCTAGCAGGAGTGACTAGAGTCGAGGTACATAATATGCATGCACAGGGAGGCCATGGCATATATGCTAATAGAAAGAAAATACTGTGCTAGAATTGGAAATACATTAATAAATAATAATTAGGAAATAATTTTTTAATGCAGTCAGAAGTGGTCAGTGAAGCTAGATTAGAATTTTCTGTTAAAGTACAGAGAATCAAAATTAAGGCTTAAAAACATCAATATGCCTATGAAGGATATCTCTGAGTGTTTGAAATGTCTTAACAATATTTCTAATTACATTTTGTCTATGTATATAAGTTGAGCTATATTTTTACTCCTGAAATTCAATTAGACTTCTTGATAGGATGAAATACAAAGAGATAGGTAAAACAGAAGGTTGTGGCTTATTTGAAAAGTGAAATATTTTTAAAAATTATTAAAAATATTAAGTATTTCATGTTGACAAAGTATATTAAATTAATGTGAGAAGAAACAGTGTATGGTGGACACCTGGCCTAAGTGGTCCAGGAATGAGCTTCTGAAGACCTCATTTCTACAGAGTTGGTCTTTAAGTATATTCACTCTGGGAAACAAATGTTAGCAACATCTCTTATGGTATAATGAGGAGCTTTGGATGTTTGGACATCCCAAAGGGATGTCAAGATTGTAGGTGTTGCCCAGTGAAAACCTCACTCTGCAACCTTGTGCAGCAGGAAGCAAGAGTGTGGCGGTTTTCCCTGAGATGAACCTTTTTGGTCCAGACTTCACTGTCTCAGATAGTGTGCCTGCCATTTCTGAGAGCATGTCTGTCTCCCACACCCAGGTGAGATGCTGGGCATCATTCTCGGTGAGATTAGGCAGACACTCAAAGTCCTCCAGTAAATGATTGCTATGAAGACAGATGTTGGCTACAGTTTCTCCAAGGTGACACAGTGAGGAAAGGACCTTCACAAGATAGAAGGAAGCAGGCTCCCCCATGAGCCTCCTGCCCTACTGTCTCTCCCCTGTTTTTTGGTTTTTGGAGGACTTTTTGGTGTCTTTTGTTGTTGATGTTGTTGTTGTTGTTGTTGTTGTTGTTGTTGGTACTTGGGAGTTGAATTCAGTGCTTCACACATGCTTTGCAATGCTCTATCACTGAGCTGTACCATCAACCCATATTTTTCTCTTTATTGGGAGACAGTGTCTTGCCAAGTTTTCAGGCTACCTCTGGCCTCTACTTGTGATCTTACTGCATCAGCAGCCCGAATCAGGATTACAGGCATGTGCTGCAAAGCTATTCTGTCCCCTATTGAAACAGTCTCACTGACAGTATCACCAAGATTCATCCTGCTCTCATTCTGCTGGGTACTTGCTGTCCCTCTATGACATCATGGGCCATTTTTCTCCTTAACATAAATCTACCCCTATTTGAGCATGGCAGTTCATTGAAATATTTTGACACTAACTTGAATCCTTTGTGTGTTAATGGGGAGAGTTTTGGTAGTGTCTAGTTTCTCTTTCTGCTCTTTAAGTATATATGAAATTATATTTATGGCCCACAAAGATAATCTGGGATGAAATTATTCATTGCATCCACTTGGTGACTCTGAGAAGAACAAGTCATAGGAATACACCTCCTTGTAAACCATGAAATTTTATATTTTCAAATTCTGAAGTCACTGCAACGAGCAATCAGTCTCTTACTTTTCTCAATATATTATAGTTTCTTTGATCACAAACCATCTCTACCCACCTAGATAATCTAATTATGGGACTTTTCTAAATGACATTGAGTATGGCAGAGGCTTGTAGGACTTCATAAGGAAACTATTTTTCATGAAAGGTTTCAGGAATTATTTAATAGTATATGAAAGGTCAATTTCTTTCCCTCACAATGAGTCCAGATGTAATTACACCAACCATGGGAATAGGCTGAATCTACTCTCTAAATATGACCACTGGCTTGCTTAAAACCTTCTGTGCCCTATGCATTTTCCAGAAATTTCCTTCTTCTGAAACAGACTGATAAAATTCTGTTAACACAGAACCCCCAACTCTGCTTCTGTGGGAGCAGAATAAAGAAATGGAGCTCAGACATTGAAGTCATTTGTCAAATATCACAGAGCTGGAAATAAAAAAGGCAAAGTTAGCTCTGAAGCCCAAGTTGAGAAATATTTAGAGATCATACAACCCAGTAATTCTTGGAAGTATTTGGTGATACACTGGGCGCTGTTGTACATGCCTGTGATCCCAGAGCCTCAGGAGGCTGGGGCAGGAGAATCCTGAAATCAAGGCCATGGACACTCTGAGCAACTAAACCAGCCTCTGTCTCAAAATAAAAAATAAAAAGCATTAGGGGTTGAGCTCAGTGTTAAAACACTTCATGAAGTCATGGGTTCAACCACTACCCCACTGAAGTACTTCAAAGAAGAGGAAGAAAGAAGAAGCAGGAAGAGGAGAAAGAGAAGAAGAAGAAAGAGAATGAGGGGGAGGAGGAGGAGGAGAAGAAACCGAAGGGAATGAATGGAGAAGAAGAAAGAAGAAGAAAGAGGAAGAGGAGGAGGAAGAAGATGAGGAGGGAGAATAAGATGAAGAGGAGGAGGAGGAAGTAGCAGGAGCAGGAGAAATGGTGAAGGAGGAGGGGGAGGAGAAACTTAGAGATGAAAGGCTGAGGAATGTGGCTCATCAGTATTTCTGTCACATTAACTGCAGCCACACAACTCTGGAATCCAGTCTGGTCAGCTCTTGGAAGATGGCTGGTCATTGAATGGAAGACCATCTAGGAACACCAGGTGTGCAGGTACAGGAGAAGGACCTGGCAGCCCACTCATGAAACAAACATTGAAAATCTTACAAGTAACAGAGAAGCACTGAGATAGTGCCAGCATGGCAGGGTGTGAGTAGCATTTCATCTGCTATACACAGTGTTGTTATGAGTCAGACCTGACTTGAGGGCACCTAACAACAACAACAATTAATTGTACAAACTTCACCCTAAAGCAGATGACACAATCACAAAACCAATTTCCTAACGAGATGTCTCAAGGCTCCTCAAACTGTAAAGGGGTTCAGCACTTGAGGAGTCACACTGTACATCACTGAAGCCACGACGTTGTTTGTGGGAGAGTCTGAGACTTCAGGACTGAAGTACACTCCAGCTTGAGAAAAAAGAAATTGAAGGGGTCCCTGAGGAAACTCTTCTTTGCTAAATAAAGTAGGCTGCCTCTGTACTCAAACTAGTGATTCTCTTGCATTAGCCTCCTGAGTTGCTGCAACTACAGGTATGTGCCATGTTTGAAAAGGGGCAGATTTCTGTTTAGAAGAAAAATGGTCAGTGATGGCATAGAGGGACAGCAAGTGCCCGGCAGAATGGGAGCTCGGTGAATATTGTGATAGTGTCAATCAGACTGTTTCAATAAGAGGAGTGACTGTCTCTGTGGTGCCTGCCGGTAAACCCAATGATTTGGGGTGCTGATGGAGGAAGATCACAAGTTCAAGGCCAGAGGTAGCCGGCAATCCTTGCCAAAACACTGTCTCTCCATAAAAAGTAAAAAATGGGCGAATCTCAGGGATAGAGCAGTGCAAAGCGTGTGTGAAGCACTGAGTTCAACACCTAACTACCAAATATAACAACAACAAAAATAACAGCAACAAAAAGCCCCCGCAAAACCAAAAAAAATTCTCGCAAAAACGAAAAACAAAATACAGGGTAGAGACAGGCGGGCAGGAGGATCATGGGGCATCTGCTTCCCTTTATCTCCTGAAAGTCCTTTCCTCACGGTGTCGCCTTGGAGAAACTGGAGCCAACACCTGTCTTCACACCAATCATTTACTAGAGGACTTTGAGTGTCTGCCTAAACTCACTGAGAATGATGCACAGCATCTCACCTGGGTGTGGCACACGGACATGCTCTCAGAAATGGCAGGCACGCTATCTGTCAATGGGTTTTGGACCAAAGTGGCTCATCTCTGGGAAAACTGCCAACTCTTGCTTCCTGCTGCACAAGGTTGCAGAGTGAGGTTTACACTGGGCAACACCTACCATCTCGACTTCCCTCCGGGATTAATGTCCAAAGCTCCTCATTATACCAGAGATGTTACTAACACCTGTTTCCCAGAAGTGAATATCCTTAAAGACCAACTCTGTAGAAGTGAGGTCTTCAGAGTGCCTCATTTCTGGACCACTTAGGTCAGGTGTCCACCATCCACTGTTCCTTGTCACATCCATTTAATGTACTTTGTCAGCATAAAATATTTAATGTTTTTTTTAAAAAAAAATTAATATTTAACTTTTCAAATAGCCTCCAGCTATCTCTATGTATTTCATCCTATCAAGAAACCTATTTGAATTTCAGGTGTAAAAATACAGCTCAATTTGTATGGGTAGACAAAATATAATTAGAAATATTGGAAAGATATTCCAAAACCTCAGAGATGTTCTTCCTCAGCATATTGGTTTTTTTGAACCTTAATTTTTATTCTCTATACTTCTACAGAAAACTCTAATCTATCTTCACTGACCAATTCTGACTGCATTTTTAAAAATCTTTTATTTCCTACTTACAATTTATTAATATGTTTCCAATTCAATTCTAGCACAATATTTTCTCTTACTAGCATACATGCCATGAAGTCATCGTGCATGCATATTATATACCTCGACTTTTATCCCCCTGCTAGCCCCGCTGTCTTCTTCCCCCTCCCTTTCTTGTTGTTGTTGGGTGTCATTGGGTAGGGTCCACAATCTTACTTTATTCTTCTTGTTGCAATTAACTGATGTTGTTAGGAGCTGTCCAGTAGAGTCCGACTCATATCCACCCTTATATGTGACCCTCATAGGGTTTCTGATGGCTGATTGTTTTGAGATTGCTTCAGGAGTGGAGTGCCATTCCTTCTCCCATTTTTTGTGGTACTGGGGAACGAACCTGGGTCCTCAGAGAGTGCACAGGAGCACTCTACCAATTCCAGCCTCCACTCCCTTCCTACTGCCCCTCTGTCTACCTCTGCCCCCCAAAACCCTTCACTTTCAGGTCTCCTTACATTTAAGGTCTAGATTCTCCATATGTTGGAAAACATGATCTTTGATATCTGAGCCTGGCTTATTTTGCTTAACATGATGATCTCTAGTTCCATCTATTTTCCTGTGAATGACAAAATTTCATGGCTGAGTAATACTCAATTGTGTACGTATCTCATGCTTTCCTTATCCATTCATCTGATGATGGGCACCTGGGATGATTCATAACTTATCTATTGTGTTAGTGCCAGAATAAACATGGATCATAGCACAATATTTTTAGTGTATATTTTCCTCTTGCTGGGATTATTTTGTTGATAGGGTGTCTCTGTGATCCTCCTCCTCAGCCTCTTGAATCATTGGGATTACAGATCTACATCATGTTACCCAGCAGTAAGTCGCTATTAAGTGTACAATATTACCCTGTCCATTTTATAAATGTTAAAATTGTACTGATAGAGGTGTTAGTTGATAAATGGTTTGGAGAAAAAACATAAGAAAGCAGGAATCAGTACAAAGCCATTTTTTCTGAAAGCCCATGATTATCCACTTTCTTGGAGAATTGAATTAAGAAAAGTTCAGAGCCGGGCATGGTGGCGCAGACCTGTAATCCCAACAGCTAGGGAGGCAGAGGCAGGGGAATCACAAGTTTGAGACCAGAGGTAGTCTGCATAAGTTAGCGAGACCCTATCTCAAAAAAAGTAAAAAAATGGGCTGAGGGTGCAGCTCAGTGGTCCAGCACTTGCAGAGCATGCAAGCGAGAGGCCCTGGGTGCAACACCCAGTACCAAAAAAGAGAAAAGAAAAGAAAAGAAATGTTCAGAATTTCTGGCATGCCCACCATTTCCTTCCTTTTGAGTCATTCTAAGAAACCCCTAGGACTGGAGTTTAGCTCAGTTGTTAGAGTGCCTGGTACGCATTCATGGAGGACCCCAGCAATTAAAAAAAAAATGGGAGAAGGACCTGGCAATCCGCTCCAAAAGCAATCCTGCAAACAATCAGGCACTGAAAATCCCACGATGGCTACTATGCATCAGACCCAACTCAGGGGCATCTAACAACAAGGACAAGAATCCACAAACCAAGCCAGACAACAGAATTTCCAATATGAAAATATTTCAAAAAAGAATTTCCTCAGGGCCCCCTTCAATTCCTTGTTTCTCAGGCTGTAGATGAAAGGGTTCAGCATAGGGGTGACCACAGTGTACATGATTGAGGCCACTGCCATCCTCTGGGGAGAATCAGTAATTGCAGAACTAAGATAAACCCCAATACCAGTCCCATAGAACAAGGAGACCACCAACAGGTGAGACCCACAGGTAGAAAAAGCTTTGTACTTTCCATCAGTTGATGGGATCCTCAGGATAGTGGAGATAATTTGACTGTAAGAGTAAATGATCCCAGAGAGGGGACCAGTACCCAACAAGGCAGTTGTTAAATATACCAGGATGTTGTTGATAAGAATATCAGAACAGGCAAGTTTAAGGAGCTGAGCAAGTTCACAGAAGAAGTGGGGAATTTCCAAGTGTGTGCAGAAGGACAGATGCAACGTCATCAGTGTGTGAAGCAGGCCAACCATGGTGCTGATGATCAGAGAGACCAGAACCAGCTGGACACAGAGGTGGGGGTTCATGATGACCATGTAATACAAGGGATGGCAGATGGCCACATAGTGGTCATAGGCCATGGTAGTGAGGAGTAAATTGTCCATACATGCAAAAATTAAGAAAAACGATAGCTGAGTAAGGCAGCCTGTGTAAGTGATGGCTTTGTCTCCTGCCTGGATGTTCACCAGCATCTTAGGGACTATGGTGGGAGAGCAACAGATGTCGACAAAGGACAGGTTGAAGAGGAAGAAGTACATGGGGGTGTGCAGCTGGGAGCCAGAGCTGACGGCCAGGTTGATGAGCAAGTTTCCAGTCACGGTGACCACATACATGGCCAGCAACAGTCCAAACAAGAATGGCTGCAAATCTGGGTCCCCTGAGAGCCCCAGGAGGAGGAATTCTGTGACACCTGTTTGGTTCCCTGATTCCATGTTGTTGAGAAAAACCTGGAAGACAGAGATATGGATGACCATGAGGCAAACACCCACATTTCACTTTCTGGAAAGAAGTCTTCTGTCAATGCCATAAATTCTAGTAATATTTAAGCAATTCTTCTCTTCAGGTTCTCCTACTTAGTCCTTCCTTTATACATTAATTCTTTGAGAAAATTTTGTATACTGATGCATAAAATATAATAAAATAAATGCATTTTCTAATGCTAAAATATGCAAATGAAATCACATACCAATACATTTGCTCTGTTGTTAGGTGCAGTTGAGTTGAGCCCAACTGACAGAGGTCCTCATAGAGTTTTCAATGGCTGATTGGTTCAGAATTTCATGTGGAGTGGATTGTCATGTTCTTTTCCCATGTTTTTGGTCATGGGGATCAAACCCAGGTCCTCAAAGAATCTGGAGAAGTGCCGTACCAGCTGAGCAAAACCTCAACCCCTAATTTATTTGTTGCAACAGCTAAGTCTGTATATAATTTATTTTTGGCAGTTATGGGGGTGAAACTCAGGGCCTTGCTCGTGCTGCAGTAGCATTCCACCACTGAGCTGCATCCCCAACTACTTTTTCTTGTTTACTTTGATAGAGGATCTTCCTAAATTGGGCAGGCTGACTCTGGTCTTGATGTTGTGATCCTCTTGCCTCAGCCTCCTGAGTCTCTGAGATTAAAAGATTGCTTCATGGCACCCAGTATTCTTAAACATAGACTTATATTGAAGTAGTTTCTTATTTCACTATCAATCCTGCTTTGAAGACATCATTTTCTCAGAAACTCTTAACTATGTAGTTGGCACAATACTCTTTGCAAATGCTCATAACTGATAAATGTTAAACCATAAACTACAAGAAGTATAGGGAACACACTCCAACACATAGGCATAGGCAAGTTCTTTCTCAACAAAACTCCAGTAGCCCAATAAATAGCACCAAAAACTGACAAATGAAATTACATAAAACTTACCAACTCTTTCACAGCAAAGGAAACATCAGAGTGAAGGGAGATCCCACAGAATAGGAAAACAAATCTGATTCCTACACATATGACAGAGGATTAAGATTGAGGATATATTAAGAACTGAGCAAATTAAGACATAATGTAACAAATAAAGCAATAAGTAAATCAGCAATGGTACGAAACAGTGCTCAAAGAAGAAACACAAATGGCCAATAAATGTATGAAAAAACTCTCTCAAAGCATTAACCATCAGGGAAATGCAAATCAAGTCTACACTGAGATTCCATCTCACTCACCCCAGTGAGAATGGCTAGCATCAACAAAACATATAACAACAAATGCTGGTGAGGATGTGGGGGAAAGGAGCCCTGTTACACTACTGGTGGGATGGTAAATTAGTACAGCCATTATGGAAATCACTGTGGAGATTCCTCAGAAAACCAAAAATAGAACTTCCAAAGGATCCAGCTGTCCCACTCCCAAGCACACACCCAAAGGAAGGCAAGTCATCGTACCACAGAGATACCTGCAAGTCCATGCTGATCACAGCTCTCTTCACAACTGCAAAGGTATGGAATCAGCCCGGATGCGTGTCAACAAGTGATCAGAGTAATAAAAATGTGGTATATACTTATGTCATTTCCAGCAAAATGGATGGAAATGGAGATCATCACTTTAAACGAAGCAATTCAGACTCAAAAAGAAAAAATACATACATATACATAATATTTAAAATGAGAACCCATCATGAGGGGGAGGGGACTAGTGGGCAGGGAGTGGGATAGGAAAGTTGAGAGGGGAAGGATAAGAAACATAGGGGGATAAAGAAAGAGAGAACAAGTATGAAACACATACTGTATTTCTATTTAATTGTGTGAAAATCCCACAATGAATCTCACTATAGTGAATGCAATTACCAAAAAAAAATATTATACCTTATAAATATGTGCAGTTATCTTTACATATCAATGAAATAATCTTTTGTAAAAAGCTTGAAATGGAAGCATCAACAATCCTGATTTGCTACTCCCACAGTGTATATAGGAAATGAATTATCATTCTGTACCCCATTAATACATACAATCAAAAGACTTGATAAAAAAAAACAAGATAAAAGACCAAGATTCAATGTAATTAAATACCAAAACAAGTAGGTGACTTGTTTTGGTATCATACTTGAATTCAGGTTTTGTCATCCTACAACTCTATGAGAATCTGAACTACGGAGTTGTTGTTGTTAGGTGCAGTTGAGTCAGTGTCCAACTCAAAGCAACCCTATATACAACAGGCAAAATGGCATTGTTAGTATTTCTCTTTGATTCATAGGGTTTTCCATCGCAGATTGTTTT
Organism: Pedetes capensis; assembly: GCA_007922755.1. Lineage (NCBI taxonomy): Eukaryota > Metazoa > Chordata > Mammalia > Rodentia > Pedetidae > Pedetes > Pedetes capensis. The sequence goes on from VMDO01012863.1 coordinate 10,675, forward strand.
TCAGGAGTGGGTTCCGGGTCCTTCTCCCAAGCCTAAAACACCTGCTGTTCCCAAGCAGTCTCCCATCCAAGGACTAACCAGGCCCAACCCTGCTTAGCTTCTGAGATCTGACGGGATCGGATGCCACAGTGGTCAGGCTGCAAGCTGTTTTCTAAGTAGTTAGTGAGTATTGAACTTTTTCTCTACCATAGTGCACCAGGACAGCTTCCAGTTGTATCAACTATCCCATTGTAAACAGCATCAATAAAATTGTAATCATAATAGCTAATATTTATAGAGTGTGCTCTAGGTCTTGGGAGAATGACCCAGCAACCCACTCCCAAACATCAATCTGGCATTGAAAATCCTACGAATAGCAGAGAAGCACTCACAATACCGTTTCACCTGTTGTATGTATGGTCGCTATGAATTGGATACTGACTCAATGGCACCTAAGAACAACAACAACTCAGGAAACGTGCATGGAGTTCTTATTTCTGTAAAATGACCAGTTGCAACAAGAGGGGTTTTAACAATTTTCTGTTTTCAAGTGCTGAAGGGTTCCTCAGAAAATCAAAACAGAGGAGAGGAGAAACAATGTAGAAGGATAAAGGGGGAGAGGATAATCTCAACATAAACAATGGAACTTCATGAGTACATGGCAAAAATAGGGGAACATACCCCAAATATGCATATGTCTTTTACTACATATTAGTCAAAAGGTTCCATAAACCTTGTAAGTTCATAAACGTACAACCAAAGGTGATGTAATTGTTGATAATGGAAAAAGTAAATGCTGCACAACTCTGTACCCCACCAATATTTACCATAAAAGGGGGGAAAAGGAAAACAAAATAGAATTACCAAGCTCAGTGCAATGCCTTGGTGATTCTAGTCCCAACTACTTGGGAGACCAAGGTAGCAGGGTTGCCAGAATCCAGGAGTTCAAGATGCACCTTGGGAACAGAAGGAGGCTCCATCTGAAAATAAAACTAATGGGGAATTTATTGTATTTTACCACAATTTAGAGAAGAATTTTATTAACTAAAATGTAAATGAAACACCTTCTGGTACACTTTTATTAAGATTTTCTACCTCTTTGTGTTTGTGAAAAGGCTCCTCCTTATTTAGGCATTTCATGGATGGGAATGCCCTTCTTGGGAAACAGAGTGCCTTGCTCGCTCCTGTCCCATCTCTCTTATTCAGGCAGGAGATCCAGAAGATCAGGGAGCATTTAACACCAACCAGCCAGATGCAGACCCTGCCTCCTTCTGTTCTTAGTAGGATCACCTCCAAGTCTGGCTCAGAAACAATGTGTTGAGTGCTATGACCTGGAAGGGTCCTCAGGCTTGGATCCTCACTACCTCTGTCTTATCTCAGCTTCAGGTCACAGGATTCCAGATTCTTGGATGCTGTGAAGAAGCCAGAAATTACTGGCTGGTTCTATATGTGTCTCCCAATTTTCTTATAATTAAAGGGATAAGCACCATTTATAATGAGCCTCTAGGGTCAGAGAATTAAAAAAAATTCATAAAGCTCTCAATACCCAGTCTCCTGGGTCAGACAACAAGGGGACAAGAGGGAGCAGACACAGATGTGTTGATTATTTTCTAGAGAACACAAAATTTACTGTACCATCACAGATCTCAAAAATAACAGTGCATCGGAATCACTCAGTGGGCTTGCAAAAAAAGCCCATCTTTGGTCAGGCACCATGGTACACACTTGTAATTTCAGCAATTCAGGATGCAGAGGCAGGAACATTGCAGGTTCAAGGCCAGAGGCAGCCTGTGTGATTTAGTGAGACCCCATCTAAATGTACAAAATAAAAATGGGCTGGGGGTGCAGCTCGATGGTAGAGCATCAGCAAAATATGAGTGAGGACCTGGCTTCAACCCACAAGTTCTGAAAAACAAACAAAAAAACACATCTTTGGTTCTTCTCAAACTCTCTGATTTTCCATATGTTCTTGTTGTTAGGTGCCATCAATTTGTGTCCAACTCATAGCGACCCTCATAGGATTTTCAATAGCTGATTGCTTCGGGATTGTCTCACAAGTGGATTACCACATCCTTCTCCCATTTTTGCAGTTCTGGGAATGGAACCTGGGACCTTAGGAACTGCAGAGCAGTGCTCTACCAGCTGAGCTAAATCCCAGCCTAATTTCTTATAGAGTTTCAGAAGTTAGGGCATTATCGTGTCTCACATTAGGTGGCCTGTTTATGTTCTACTCGGAGTCTACAGTTGGGTGGTACAGATGTAGTATTAGTACCTGGGCATGATACTGGAGACAGAAAACTGACTGTCCTGGCCTTGACACATTATAATAGTCTTTTCTCCAGAGTCACACAGGAGGCATCTCTGTAATGAGTTGAATGCCAGCTGTCACATGGATAATCCCATATCCTAATTTTCCTCACTTATGAATATGACCCTACTCGATAAGAAGGTGAATGGTACTTATGTCCAAAAGGGGTGATCTCAGAGAAGAATTTTGTCCCAGATTATCTGGGTTGACACTACATATAATTTCATGTATTTTTAAAGGGAGGGAGAGAGAGAGAGATTGCATTAGTGTTGCACATATTTGTCTAAAAAGTAATTGACAGCAGTCTGATGCATTGTTAGCAACTTTTCATATATGACTGTATAACTTATTACATTAAATTTCACCTTTTTGATCTTCACAAAGTTAAAGCTAATGATTGAGTTCTATATCTTTGTTGTTATTTCCATAATTTCATGTCTGAGATTCCATTCCTTTTTGGACTTGTTGTTGTTGTTAGGTGCTATCAAGTCGAGTCTGATTCATAGTGACCATCATTGGATTTTCAATGGCTGATTGCTTTGGCAGTGGATTGTCACGTCCTTCTCCCAATTTTGCAGTGCTGGGGATCGAACTTGAGTCCTCAGAGAGTGAGGAGTGGCACTCTACCCACAGAGCTAAACCCCAGCCCTCCACAATGAAAAGTCTGTGAAAAAGGTTGAGCAAAAAACAGTGGACAGAGCTGAATTGTGTACACATTGCCTGAGGTGCCAGGAAATTGGGTTCTCTACCCTCAATTCCACAACCTTGGTCTCTAAGGGAATGGACTCCTGGGATAAGAATGATAGTAAAATTACAGGTATAATGAGGACCTTTGGACATTGAGCCCTCAGAGATATCAGACACATGATAGTTCACTCAACAGCAATGAGCCAGTTCAGGAAGCAATGCCTGAGACTCAGCCCAGAGGTGCTCTCTCCAGACCAACATCTTGTTCATTTGGATCATCCGTCTGCGCGTCCTGAGGTCAGACCTTCCATCTTCAACATCCAGGCAAGATGATGAACCTCAATTACTCTTGAAGCCAACAAGGTAACACAAAGTTTTGAGGCTAATTCTTTGGAGATCAGGCTGGTGTGCTCTAGAATTAAATCTAGAGAAGAGGTGAAGGCTATAGACAAGGTGGATGATGCCACATTCCACTCCTATCATCCATCTCCAATGCTCTTGGCACATTCTCATGTAGAGTTCCACTGGGTCATACATAGCCCTCATTTTGCTGGTCTCTGTGCCCCATGAGAGATGTCCTATTACCTTCAGAGCAGACATTGACCCCTTCTCAAATGTGGTCATTGTTACAATAAATTCTGAAGAGTACATGAGTTCTCATAGAAATGTAGGGGAGGGAATTGTGGTGAATTTACTAGAGGGAAGCCCTGTCATAACCAAGCACTATGGGCTGCAGTGCTTAACAAGTAAAGTTTATTTTCTCACAGTCCTGGAGCCTTAGAAGTCCAATGATCTTGAAGCCAGCAGATGTGGATTTTCAACATGTTCTCAAGCACTACTGCTGCTATTGCATACATGATATTATCATTTATTTAGCTCCATTCATCCATCAGATACTTCAACCACATGGAACACAGGAACCTAACCACTGTTTCAGAATTCTTTCTCCTGGGCCTGACAGATGATCCTGACCTGCAGCCCCTCATCTTCAGCCTGTTCCTGGCCTTGTACCTGGTCACCATCCTGGGCAACCTGCTCATCATCCTGGCCATCAGCTCTGACGCCCACCTCCACACCCCCATGTACTTCTTCCTCTTCATTCTCTCTGTCAATGACATCTGTTTCAGCACAAACACAATCCCAAAGATGCTGGTGAACATCCAAAACAAGGATCAGAGCATCGCTTACACAGGATGCCTCTCCCAGGCCTGTTTCTTCTTGCTTTGTGCTGGATTGGAAAGCTGTCTCCTTGCTGCAATGGCCTATGACCGCTATGTGGCCATATGCCATCCCCTGAGGTACACAGACATCATGAGCCCCTGTCGGTGTGTCCTGCTGGTGCTGTTCCCCCTGTTCATTACCGTTGGGTTTTCCTTGCTCCACACTCTGATGCTGCTGCGGCTATCCTTCTGCTCAGACCTGCAAATCCCCCACTTCTTCTGTGAACTGGCTCAGATCATCAGTCTCTCCTGTTCCGATACTCTCATCAATGACATCCTCATAGATGTTGCATCTTGTGTATTCGGTGGTGCTCCTCTCTCTGGAATCATTTTCTCCTATGTTCACATTGTGTCCACTGTCCTGAAGATGCCGATGGTGGGAGGAAAGTATAAAGCCTTTTCCACCTGTGGGTCTCACTTGTCAGTTGTGTCTTTATTCTATGGGACAATTTTGGGGGTGTATTTCTGCTCTGCCACAACTGACTCCCCAAGGAAGATGGCAGTGGCCTCAGTGATGTATTCTGTGGTCCCTCAAATGCTGAACCCCTTTATCTACAGTCTGAGGAACAGGGACATGAAGAAAGCCTTGAAGAAGCTCATCAACAGGACAACTTCTCTCCCACCATGTGTCATTGGCTTTGGACCTAGATTTTGAGAGTAGTAATTCAAATTGAGAGTCCTCCTCATGAACCAGAATGCCTATGTCTTCTGTAACTAGTCTCCTCAAAAATCACTAATTGTTATTAGCTCTGTGTGTGTTTTAACTTAGCTTCAATCCTGCCTGCTTTAAGTACGGAGCTGTGACTTTGAACACATAATGATAGTTCTATAAAACATTTATTCAGTTGGAATCTGCAGAAACAGAGCCTGAAGCATGGCTGCTAACTATAGAAAATTTTCTCTGGAGGACTCTCAGAGGAAGGTATTCTGGAGAAGGTAGACAGGGCAGGGATGGCTTTAAACAGAGCTGTCCTCATATTGAGTATTGTTTGCACTTCGTTGTGTGGCTAGAGTTACAAAAATTGCATCCTGGTGTTAGTCCTACCCTGAGGCAATGGAGTACTTGGTCACGGTGTGTGAATCAATTACGGAGGCCTGTTACTGATAAACTACATCCTTCCAGGGAATGATTGCTGTTGTTGTTAGGTTCCATCGAGTTGGGTCTGACTGATAGCAACCCTCATAGGGTTTTCAATAGCTGATTGTTTTCAGGATTGTTTTGGGAGTGGACTGGCACATTCTTCCCCCATTTTTGCAGCACTGGGGATCAAACCAGGGTCCTCAGAAAGTATGGAGCAGTATTCTGTCAACTGAGCTAAACTCCAGCCCTTCCAGTCAGTGATAGTATCTAATATATACTGCGTGCAGCCATACCACTGTGGTATCCAATCCCATCAGATCTTGGAAGCTAAGCAGGATTGGGCCTGGTTAGTACTTGGATGGGAGACCTCCTGGGAACACCAGGAAATATGGTCTTGGGAGAAGGACCTGGCAACCCACTCCCCCCAAAATAATCAGCCATTAAAAGCCCTATGAATAGCAGAGAAGCACTGATAATATGTTTCCTCTATTGTATATAGGATCACTATGCATCGGACAATGACTCTATGACACCTAACAACAATTGTGTTTAACACGTGTTGTTGTTGTTGTTGTTGTTAGGTGCCATCGAGTCGGTGTCTTACTCATAGTGACCCTATGTACAATAGATGAAACAGTATTGTCAGTGCTTCCTTGCTATTCATAGGCTTTTCAATGGCTAATTGTTTTTGGGAGTCAGTTGCTAGGTCCTTCTCCCAAGCCTACAGCACCTGGTGTCCCTAGGTGGTCTCCCATCCAAGGACTAACCAGGCTGACCCTGCTTACCTACCGAGATCTGATGGGATCAGACGCCACAATGGTGCAGCTGCAGGCAAGTTTAACACATACTACCATAAATATGGCACACACACATGCATGCAGACGCGCGCACACACACACACACACACACACACACACACACACACACACATCCATGATGTTTTATTTATCCATATATCTGTTGGTGGACACATAGTGTGATTCCACAGGTTGACTTTTGTGAATAACACCACAATAAATATGGGCGTATAAGTATCTCTTTTGCCTGCTTAATTCATTGTGTTTGAATATGTAGTAAGGAACAGTGTAGCTAGATTATAAGGTAGTTCTATTGTAGTTTTTCTGAGGACCCCCATTACTATTCTCTACAGTTGCTCTACTACATTACTTTTGCATCAGTGGTCCAGCACTTGTTCTTTTTTCTCAACATCAGTACCATTTTTTTTTCTGGTTTTGAAAAGGGCTTGAATGTAAAACAGTTAAAATTTTCAATATTTTCTTCAATACTTTGACCTTAATAGGCCTTCTTTAAGTGCCGTTGTTGTTGTTGTTGTTGTTGTTGTTGTTGTTGTTGTTGTTAGGTGCTGTTCAGTCAACTCCAATTCATAGTGACCCTACGTACAACAGATGAACACTCCCCGACACTGTGCCATGCCTGGCACTATATCAGTGCTTTTTTGCTATTCATGGTGTTTTCACTGGATGATTGTTTATTGGGAGTGGGCTCCCAGGTCCTTCTCCCAAGTCTACAACACTTAGTGTTCCCAGGCAGTCTCCCATCCAAGTACCAACCAGCCCCAACCCTGCTTAGCTTCTGATATCTGACTGGATTGATGCCAGGGTGGTAGGGCTGCAGGATAGTAACCCATACTTACATTAAAATAAATGATTTTAAGTTGTGCCTTGTATGATTTATGAATGAACTGGGAGTTTATATTGGTCTTTAATATAGGATAGATAGCCAAATTCATATGATTCCCCAGCACATATTGTTCATTGATACATACATTCATTCTAACCCTGCTTCTCCAATATAAACCTTTTACTTCCCTGTTGGTTTTCCTGTTGTTTCTAACTTCTGAGCAAGAGGTGTAGTGCATCATAAAAAGACATTTAGAACTGAAGAATTTAATAAATTGCAAGATGCAAAATCAACCTAAAACATCACATTGCCTCTATCCCTAAATTTTAAATAATCTGCTTTAAAATTATAAATTGAGGTAAAAGTTATCATCATAGTGTCAATGTACTGAAAAGCATGTGAAAATATTCAATCTCTTGACTACAAAACTATTCAAAATGAACACCAGCAGATAATAACATCTCCACCTATTAAAAGATGGTTGAACTCTGACAAGGTATATCTGGACATAACCGCATAGGCCTGCTTTTCAATGACTGTGCAACTAAATTGTCGCCCCAAACATGATAAGTACAGTGGCACACATCTCTAATCCCAGTAATTTAGTTGTCTGAAGCAGGAGGATCACGAATTCAAAGACAGAAGGAGCCAGTATAATTTAGCAAAACCCTATCTCAAAATACAAAAATAAACAATGGGCCGTGGATGGAACTCAGTTGTAGTACACTGGCAAAGTATACCTGAAGCTCTGGGCTCAACTCTCAAGGACCATAAAACAGGATCACTCAAGCTGAGCACAGTGGCGCATGCCTGTAATCCCAGCGACTGGGGAGGCAGAGGCAGGAGGATCACAAATTCGAGACCAGAGGCAGTCTGCCTCAATTAGTGAGATCCTGTCTCAAAAAGTAAAAAAATGGCCCGAGGGTGCAGCTCAGTAGTACAGCACTTGCAAAGCATGCAAGCGAGAGGTCCTGTGTTCAACCCCCAGTACTGCAAAAACAAAACAAAATGAAAAATCATGATCATTCCAATTAAAAAGGGAAAGCTATAATTTCTCATAATAGTCCACGTGATAAAATCTACTGAAATTATTCTGACAAGATTGAAAAAGATGTTTATGATATTCTAACCAGGGAATCATGGTATTCTTTGTATTTCAGCATTCAGAACTGATCTCAGAAATTGATTAGACTTTTCAATGAAAACCATTAAAAATTGTTGTTGTTGTTGTTGTTAGGTGCCGTCGAGTCGGTATCCAACTCATAGCGATGCTCTGTACAACAGGGGAAACACTATTGTCAGTGCTTCTCTGCTGTTCATAGGGTTTTCAATGGCAGATTGATTTTTGGGAGGGGGTTGCCAGGTCCTTCTCCCAAGCCTACAGCTTCTGGTGTTCCCAGGCAGTCTCCCAACCAGGTACTAACCAGGCCCGATCCTGCTTAGCTTCCAAGATCTGATGGGATCGGATGCCACAGGGCTATGGCTGCAGGCATTAAAAATTAAGGTTCAGTAAACCTCAATCACAGTTAAAAATACACCAAAGAGTGTTTCCATCTTTGCAAAATCCTGATTAATATTTATAATTGATGTTGTAAGGTGCCCTCAAGTTGATGTCTGACTCGTAGTGACCCAATGTACAACAGTCGAAACACTATTGTCACTATTTCCCTGCTATTTATAGGGTTTTCAATGGCATATTTATAATTACAATATTTATATCCACATAAAGACATATATTCACAACCAAAATAGAAATCAGCCACCTGATGTTAAGTAATTATATAGTTTCATTTGTATCTTAAAAGGAACAATGGAATTCATCACAGTTGTGAGTGTTCTGCATGTAAGTTCTGCAAAATGGTCATGAGCAGAAACCACGGAAGGAAGTGAGCAATGTTCCCCTTGCTCTCAGGGATCAGGAAATCAGCCATGCTGAATCTTCCTTTGCATAGAGTTGGTCTTTAGGGACATGTACTCCTGGGATCAGAGTGAGAAGAACATACCCAGTTTAATGAGGAGCTTTGGATATTGAACCTGCCCCCCACAGAGATATAGATGCTGTAGAAATCGGATTCACCTCACACAGTACCTCTAATCTAAGAATGAGGCAGCATCTGTTCCTCCTCTCAGGGTTGATGATGCTTGACCAGGGTTGATGATGGTGACTGACTCATTTTGTCTGTGTTCCTTTCCTGATGCAAGATCTTCCATCTTCAATATTCAGGTAAGAGGCTGACCGTTGTTTCTCTTGAAGGCAACCCAGTGACATGGTATCCCTCAGCCAGTGCCTTGGGCAGGTATTGCTACAATTTCATCCTGAGGCAGCGAGGAGAGTAAGAAACAGCAGAGACAAGATGATGAAAATCAAGTCTCCCAAGCCTCTCTTGTCAACTGTCTGTCATCCCTCTGACACATTCTCAGGTACATTTGCCCAGATACTGACCCTAGCGCTCATTCAGCTCCTCTCATACTTTGCACATCTCGTACTTTGCACATGGACACGGACCATTTTCTCAGGACCAGAAATCTGTCCCTCTTCAACATGATGCCTGTTACAAAATACTGAAACAAGATGATAAACGTGTAACCAAAATGGTTGTAATAGTTGCATAATGGAAAAACCCAATGCTATGTTACTCTGTACCCCACCATCATTTACCAATAAAGGGAGAAAAAAAAACACTGAGACAAACCTGAATTTTTGCACAGATCTTAGGAATGGTGTTTTGTTAGAGTATCAGATGCTAAAGCTGCTGTAACAAAGGATTAGATACTGGTGTCTGTCTAGAGGTGGAAATGTATCTTCTTACCATTCTGGGGTCTAGAAAGTCAAAGATATTTGCAGGAAAGACTGTCTAATAGTCTCAACACTGCCTTGTACTGGTGCAAACATTTTGTTATCTCTTTATCCCATTTTTCCGCCAGATCCTTCACTAGCATGGAAACTAAAAACCACACAGATATTTCAGATTTCTTTCTCCTTGGACTGACAGATGATCCTGACCTGCAGCCCCTCGTCTTCAGCCTGTTCCTGTCCATGTACCTGGTCACCATACTGGGCAACCTGCTCATCATCCTGGCCATCATCTCTGACGCCCACCTCCACACCCCCATGTACTTCTTCCTCTCCAGCCTATCTGCTAATGACATCTGTCTCAGCACAAGCACAATCCCAAAGATGCTGGTGAACATCCAAACCCAGGATCAGAGCATCACTTACACAGGATGCCTCTGCCAGGTCTGCCTTGCCTCAGTCTTCAGTGTCACGGAAAATTGTCTTCTCGCTGTGATGGCCTATGACCGCTATGTGGCCATTTGTCACCCCCTGAGGTACACAGTCATCATGACTCCCCACCTCTGTTCTCTGATGGTCCTGTTCTCCCTTTTCGTAAGCGTTGTTGATTCTCTGCTCCACACTCTGATGGTGCTGCGGCTGTCCTTCTGCACCGACCTGGAAATCCCCCACTTCTTCTGTGAACTGGCTCAGATCCTCAAGCTCGCCTGCTCTGATACCCTCATCGATTACATCCTGATACTCACTTCCGCCTGTGCACTTGGTGGTAGTCTCCTCGCAGGAATAATTTTCTCTTACATTCACATTGTGTCCTCTGTCTTGAGAATGGCATCAGGGGAAGGAAAGTACAAAGCCTTTTCCACCTGTGGGTCTCACCTCTCAGTTGTGTCCTTGTTCTACGGGACAGGTTTTGGGGTGTACATTAGCTCTGCGGTTGCTGACTCAGCCAGGAAAATTGCAGTGGCTTCTGTGATGTATTCTGTGGTCCCTCAAATGCTGAATCCCTTTGTTTACAGTCTGAGGAGCAAAGACATGAAGGAGGCCTTGAGGAAACTCATCAGCAGGATGACTTCCATTCTGTGATGTTTCTTTTGCTTTGAACACAGATGCATTTTTAACTTGGATTGGAATCTGAGTGCTTTATGTATTCCTGGGTGATACCTGGCACTTTATTCCAGTGCTCTAAATAGTATTTCTTTCCTTGCTATCTACAGAATTGGAGCCTGAAGGAGGTGTCCAGATTTTGGCAAATTTTCTAAGGTACACCTCAAAAGAAGGTAAATTGGAGAAAGTGGCTAGAACGGGGATAGTATTTATGGAGAGCTATTATCATATCTAGGAGAAGGACCTGGCAACCCACCCCCAAAAATGAATCTGCCATTGAAAACCCAATGAATATCAGAGAAGCACTGAAATACTGTTTTGCCTATTGTATGTAGGGTCGCTATGAGTGAGACACCTAACAACAACAATTATATCCAGAGAACTGTCGTTGGGTGCCATCGACCTTATGTACAATAGGCAAAACACTATTGTCAGTGCTTCTCTGCTATTCATAAGGTTTTCAATGGCTGGTTGATTTTTGGGAGTGGGTTGCTTTGTCCTTCTCCCAAGCCCACAGCACCTAGTGTTCCCAGGAAGTCTCCCATGCAAGAACTAACCAGGGCTGACCCTGTTTAGCTTCTGAGATCTGACAGGATCGGATGCCATACTGGTATGGCTACAGGTATCTAGAGAATAGATTCCAACTAATCATGTGGTTAGTCCTCCGAGAATTGTTTCCTAGATTTAGTCCTACTGTGAAGCAAGAGTGGGCACCCATAGCCTGTGAGCTATCACTGAGACCTGTTACTGGTAAACTGTACCCTACTAAGACAATCTCAGCATCCACCATATTCAGGATCAGCCTCTCTGACATTGACATAATCTGATGATGCCATTGGTTTGAGATGATTATGTTATGGGAAACTGATCAGTAACTATGCCTTCAATACTAACAAGAAAAAAGAAACTGTCTTCCATTAACATACTTACCAATAAACGGATTTAATTTTCATTATACGGACATCAGAGGGAAATGCAAAACAGAGAATAGAGCTTGATTCATTCTTCCATAAGCAGCTTCATCTCAGCACTGATTCTCTTCCAAATCATCAGATGATTGTACAAAATGTAGGTGTCAGGTGTCATAACCAACATGTTGCTAGATACGGAAAACTGAGTGTCCTTCTCTGCATGCATTAACATTTAATTTTTCCATTGTACTGCCAGACTACAGTTCCATGGTGTATTGAACATGGTGCTCAAAATATGTCCACATTCTGTCCCACTAACTTGTTATTCTGGGAGAAGGACATGGCAATCTACTCCTGAAACAATTGGCCATTGAAAATCCTATGAGGATCACTATGAGTCGAACCTGACTCGACAGCACCTAACAACAAAACTTGTTATTTTTTATGTGATTAATGGGTCAAAGGTCTTATTTGGGAAAAGAAGTTTTGGACAGGTAGAAATTTTCCTTCATTATCTTCGTAAGTCCTGAATGTTATCATGTTCCCTTATATGATACACAAAAGGGTAGAAGAGAAGGAGAAAAAAAGAGGCTTTCTAACCATATAGAATTTAGATTGATGCAGCCAGCACTGGATGGTCAGTACCTGGTCATTTTTACCTATAGACAATTTTCATCTTCATAGTGCATTTTTACCACCCCTGCAGATATCCAGATACAATTTATTACATAAATGTGCTCCCTTTTCACTGTCTTAATCAAATGTAAATTATTGAATTCCATGTTGTCTTGCTTTCCTTCTATTATTGCACTTCAGAATCGATGATGCTGTGTTTAGCAGTTATTCATTTACTATCAATGATCCATATTTTTATATTATCCATGAGGCCATGAAGAATAAAAAGTATTTTTGATGTTGATGAAATTTTGGTATCTGTTTTTCTGCTATTGTGGATAAGTCTATTTGAATAAACTCCTGTGTGTTTTTTGGAGATAATAAATGTTAGTTTTGCATTGAGGGTGGAACTATTGGATGTGAGAATGTAGCCTACCACATCTTGGTATTTCTGAATTCTTTTCCTAAGTGATTGCGCCAATTTCCTTTCCAATTAGATAGGGCTGGTGTGTGACATCACCACTACCCTGATATGTTCATTTACTCTGACAATCTAACAAGTGTGAAATAGAGTTTGATGGACTAACTTGCATTTCTCTCGTTATGAGGTTAAGAATATTATGTGCCATTTATTTTCCTGTCTTGTGAATTATGCATTTGTGATATTTATATTGAGCTGGTGATAAGTTTTTAAAAATTATTTCATATTTGTGTTTGCTGAGGATCTATCCAAATGTTCTGTAGATAGCAATTATTCTAACACTGAGCTATGTCTCTGGCACCGTAATAAATTTTTATGTAATTGGAATAGTGGTCTTACTTGGGTTGGATTTGGTATATCTATTTAATTTACTCTTTAGATGTGAGTCTCCTTTTACATTTGCTTTATTGTATTTAATAGGTGCTCATTTGATAGAGTGTGGCTCCACACTTTCTGAGGACCAAGGTTCAATCCCCAACACCACAAAAATGGGAGCAGGATATGGCAATCCATGCTTGAAACAATACCAAACATTGAAAACCCTATAAGGATCACTATGAGTCAGACATGACATGATGACACCTAACAACAACATAAGTGCAGTAGCTTTAACATGCTTTAATTTGTTAGTATTTTCTCTGGGTATCTTCTCAGTAGGTCTTGATGTTTTGAAACATCTATGTGCCCCAATAAGCAGTTTTCAATCTTCCTTTTGCAATTGAAACTAAAAGCACCTGAAATTTATTTTTACCTTTGATATGAGACAGAAATCCTAATCCATTTTTGTTTCTTACTGCTTTTCATTAAATTGTACATCCATGCACTGTAGGGCTATTCAGCAATAAATAGTCTATTCAATTATGAGTTGATATTTTTGTGGATTCTCTTTCCAGAACAATCTGAATTGCTGCATTTTCCTGTGCCCTAATTTAACATGTCTACATGATTGCAACACATAAGTCAGCTAAGACAAATTGTGTTTTGCTAACAACATGTCCTAAAAAGGTTTTAGTTACAACCAAAAAATTACCTTGTGCCATGTTTTTAATGGTGGCTCTAAAGATTTGTGCCTGTAGCTGTACCACTGTGGCTTCTGGTCCCATCAGATCTCGGAAGCTATACAGGGTCAGGCCTGGCTAGTCCTTGGATAAGAGACCACCTGGGAACACCAGGTGCTGTAGGCTTGGGAGAAGGACTCAGCAGAAAGAGGGAAGCCAGACACAGACATTCTGAGAAACCCAGGCAGTGGTTGGGCTCCCGTGAATGCATCTGGCTTGGTTCCGTGGTCAGTAGCTCCCCTCTCTGTGGTACAAATCCACGGTCTGGAGCCTACAGAGCTGCCTCGGCTGGCCAAGAGACAGTGAACTGAGAATTTGGAAGGTCAGCTCAGCTGGAGCTCCTGAAGCCCACAGAACCCTCCCACCACTGCTCAGTGAGTGCTGAAAGCTTTGAAATCCAACCTTCAGAACATATATTTGGACACTGTTTGCTTCCCTTACATTCCAACACACTCAAGAGTCACCTCCTGGCTTGGACAGTAGGGACTCCAGGATGCACAAACTAAGGAGGCTCTAGAGCCAGGGAGAAACTCCTGCCTCACAGTCTTCCAAGTTAAAGTAGGAGGGCGATGGGTTCTAATACACAGAAAAGGGAAGCAATTAAAGGGAAAGCAATTCCGATAGAAACAGACCCACAAGTGCTCTGGACTCAGCACTACCTTGAGAAAACACAACAGATTGTCTACCCCACTGGGCAGAACAATATTAGAGGGTGCATGAAGAATCCACTCCAATACTTGGTCCCTTGTTGTTGTTGTTGTTGTTGTTGTTGTTATAAAATATAAAGTTTACCCTTTTTCATATTACCATCACATGAGTACTATTTACACTTTGTTATCTACATTTGTGTGCCTGGCACAGAATCGGGGAGTGTTTCATTCTGCTGTACATAGGGTCTCTATGAGTTGGATCCAACTTGACAACACCTAACAATAGACAATGAGCCACTTCCTCAAAAAATTTTGAGAGCAACTTTATGAGCAGCAAAACTTCTCAAAGAAAGTCCTTATGCTTTCCTCAATTCTCATTCTCTCATATTTTTCTGATTTCAATTTAACCTGGCGTTGGCTTGATTTCTCATCTGGGAGGTTCACAGATGCCTTCACCCATTATCAGTCAGGTTTGCACTCCTGAATTTAGTTCATTTACTTATTCTGCTTGCTGATGTGGAAAATGCTACAAATCAAACAGTGAACTTCATTAGGGTTTTCCTTAGAAGCTTTTTGGAAACTTATGTGTTCTAAGTCCACATTCATGAACTTAGGTTGTGCTCAGGTCTTCAGTTCTCCAATATTTCTCAAATAAGAAATTATTTGCTAAATGCTGTATCTCTGAATTTAGCAACTGATCACTTTTATGACATGTATTCTTCATTACCTGGGAAGAAGATGAATCTTCTTCCTTGTAGACATAAATTTATACAACCTCTCTTTCCTGCCCCTTCCATGTATCATGTTTATGTTGTGTTTTAATTTTAGTTCCTGGAAAACTGTATCTTACTTTTATGTATTACAGTTCCTTTTGTGGTACTGAGAAAAAGTGACCTTGTTCTATAAGGGGATGGATGTATTTGTATATTTTATCAATTATTAGTCTTCTGTAAAGTGAATAAGTTTAAGATGGTAAAGAAAGGCATAATTTCTTTTGTCATAAATTTCAAAGGATATGTCCTATAAGCTGTAAATTCTTATAGAATTAACACAAAAAAGTTAATAAGCATATGAAAGTATTGAATTCCTTTAATATTAAAAGCTTTACAATGTATATTGATATGGGACACCATGTCCACTTATTAAATAATGGCTAAAACCTAACCAGTGTGCTGAGTGGATAGATATAGCTCCCTAGCATGAACTTTTGTTGATTTTTTTTTTAAATTTAATTAAACCTTAATTAAAAATGGAGAACCATACTTTTAACTCACAATTTCCTAGTGTGAAGAAAACTATACATGGAATGTATTATAATGGAATTGGAAAATATATTTTCAAAGGTATAAATAGAAAGTAACATCCTCATCTATAATTTTTGCACACAGAATTCAGCATAGAAAATACATTAGAACCTTCTGGGCAAAATGCATGGAATGCATATCACAGTTCAGCAAATATTCAATGACCTACAGCAAGGCACCTAGAATGTTGGTATTTTTACAATATCTCAGCTAATACTTTTACTTATATATATTCACATAGGTAAGACACATTTTCAAATCTAAAATTGAATCAACATTCCTCATATGATGCTATAGATAATTTTTCTGGATAAAATGGAAGATTGGAAACCATTAGACAAGTAAAGTATGTTCTATGTGCAAGATCTATGAAATTAAAGCAAGCAGAAAAAAAATGGAGTGATCTTGGTGTTGTATGCTTATTTTCTTTTTTTAAATCTCCCTTTATTGATAAACGATGATGGGGTACAGAGTAATACAGCATTGGATTTTTCCATTATGCATCCATTACATCACTTCTGGCAACACTTTCATCAACCCACAAGGTTCATGGAGCCTTAAGGCTAATATGTAGTAAAACTCAAATGCATATTTAGGTTATATTCCCCTATTTTTCCAATGTACTCATGAAGTTGCATCATTTGTATTGAGATTATCCTCTCCCTCTTTATCCATCTACATTGATTCCCCTTCCCATTCCACCTTCCACAGTCTTCACTTCCCTCTGCTAGTTCCCTCCCTCCTTCTTTCTACTCTTCATATTGTCCCTTCCTCACTAAGCTTAATTGTGCATTTTTATATATCAACTTCTGTACAGGATTTTTTTCTGCCTTTAAGTAAGATTTAGCTCCCACATATGAGTGAGAACATATGGTATTTCTCTTTTTGAGCTTGTTTCTTCACTCAAGATGATGTTCTCCAGTTCCATCCATTTTGCTACAAAGGATATTATTTCATTTTTTTATTGCTGAGTAGTATTCCATTGTGTATATGTACCATAATTTTTTATCCATTCTTCTGTTAACGGGCACCCTGGTTAGTTCCATACCCTTGTTATTGTGAAAAGTTGTCTGCTTATTTTCATGGGTCAGAAAATTAACCACCTTGAATTCCTCACTTCTACAGAGTATGTCCTCAAGGATCTGTACTCCTGGGATCATAATGATGGTAAGACAGCAGGTCTAATGAGGAGCTTTGGATGTTGAACCCCAGGGATATTTAGACTCTTGGAGTCAGCCTGTGACCACTTCAAATAATAACCAACACTAGAGCCTTCTCTGTGAAATGTTCTTTATTGATCAGGAGCCCATGGGGTCACTTGATGATATGCCTACTTGTCCAGAGAATAGAACTTCCTGTTAAACATCCAGGTGAGATCCTGAGCATCACAGTCAGTGAAGCCATCCAGGTACCTGGTTGCTTCATCATAAATGCTTTATAAACATGGGCAGGTGTTTTATTAAAGTGCCGTTATGGGGAGCAGTGAAGAGAGATGCATAGACTATGATGAGCAACAAGTCCACCATGCCTCTTCTACCAACCATCTGCCATACTCCTGACACATCCTCATATGCTGTTGTTGTTAGGTGCCATCGAGTCAGTGTCCAACTCATAGCAACTCTATGTACAACAGGTGAAACACTGTTGTCAGTGCTTCTCTGCTATTCATAGGGTTTTCAATGGCAGATTGATTTTTTGGGAGTGGGTTGCCAGGTGCATCTCCCAAGCCTGCAGCACCTGGTATTCCCAGGTGGTCTCCCATCCAAGGACTAACCAGGCCCGACCCTGCTTAGCTTCTGAGCTCTGACGGGATCGGATGCCATAGGGCTACAGCTGCTGGCCATTCTCACATAGGTGAGAAGAAAAATGACACAGTTCTCATCCTGCTAGCCTCAAATGCCCCCTAAGGACAAGGTTCATTTACTTCTAACCAGAAATATGCGTTTCCTGAATACATGAGGACTTTGCAATGATTCTTCTGTTTGCTTGAATTCATGTGCTGGGGTTGGGAAGGAGTTTTCATCAGTGTATTCCATAGTGTAGGTGTTCCATAACAAACTGCCGCAAAGGAGGCAGCTTGGAAGTTTCTTTTCTCGTCGTTTGAGGAAAAAGTTGGAAGATCAAACGTCATCAGCATTGATTTATTCTGAGTCATTTCTCCATGGCTTGCAGACGTGCATCTCTCCTTGTGTTTAACATAGTGTCAGTTTCCTTGGTGTCTCAGTTCTGACATCCTCTTTTTTATAGGGATCCCAATAATATTGCCTGAAGCTGGACCACTGTGATATCCAATCCCATCAGATCTCAGAAGCCAAGCAGGGTCAGGCCTGGTTAGTACTTGGATGGGAGACCACCTGGGAACATCAGGTACTATAGACTTGGGAGAAGGGCCCGGCAGCAACCCACTCCCAAAAAGCAATCCACCATTGAAAACCCTATGAATGGCAGAGAAGAACTGACAATAGTGTTTCATATGTTGTACATAGGGTCGCTGTGAGTTGAACACTGACTCCATGGCACCTAACAACAACCACATACCAGTGTGACTCAGCTATTCCTTGTAAAGAAATCACCCAATTCATTTTTTCACCCCATCTCTTCTGTGATGTTCGGCACCAACATGGAACCCATAAACCAAACTGGTATATCAAAATTCTTTCTCAAGGGACTGACAGATAATCCAGAACTGCAGCCCTTCATCTTCTGCCTGTTCCTGGCTGTGTACCTGGTCACCATCCTGGGCAACCTGCTCATCATCCTGGCTGTCGGCTCTGACTCCCACCTCCACACCCCCATGTACTTCTTCCTCTCCAGCCTGTCCTTCACTGACATCTGTATAAGCACCACCACCATCCCAAAGGTGCTGCTCAACATCCAGGTGCAGACTCAGAGCATCACTTACACAGGCTGCCTCTCCCAGGTCTGTTTCGTCTTGATTTTTGGCGGTTTAGAGAGTTGTCTCCTTGCAGTGATGGCCTATGACCGCTATGTGGCCATTTGTCACCCACTAAGCTACACAGTCATCATGAACTCCCATTTCTGTGTCCTTCTGGCCCTGCTCTCCTTGATCATTAGCACGATGAATGCCTTACTCCACGGTCTGATGGTGCTGCGGCTGTCCTTCTGCTCAGACTTGGAAATCCCCAACTTTGTCTGTGAACTGGCTCAGCTCATCAAACTGGCTTGCTCTGATGCCTTCCTCAATAACCTTCTCATATACACGGTGACTAGTGTATTCACTGGTGTTCCTCTCTCTGGAATTATTTTCTCTTATACTCAAATTGTCTCCTCTATCCTGAGGATCTCATCAGTGGAGGGAAGGTATAAAGCTTTTTCCACCTGTGGGTCTCACCTCTCAGTGGTTTCTTTATTCTATGGGACGGCCTTCGGAGTGTACATGAATTCTGGAGTTACCGACTCTCCAGGTAAAAATGTCATGGCTTCAATGATGTATATTGTGGTCCCTCAAATGCTGAACCCCTTTATCTACAGTTTGAGGAACAGGGAAATGAAGGGAGCCTTGAAGCATCTCTTCTTTAGGAAGCCTTTTTTGCTATGACTGTGTCCTCTCCATGGGATGGGATTTCCAGAATTAATTAGAATAACAACATACTGGTGAGTCAGAGTAGCTGACTCCTTCATCACCAAGTTCTTTTAAAAGTTAGGTGACCTTGCCAGTCTCAGTGGCTCATGCCTGCAATCCCAGCAATTCAGGAAATGGAGGCAGGGAGATCACAGGTTTGAGGCCAGAGGCAGCCTGCATAACATAGCAGGACCCTGTCTCAAGATAAAAAATTTTTAAATGGGCTGGGGGTGCAGCTCAGTTGTAGGCCACTTGCGACGTATGTGTGAGGCCCTGAGTTCAAACCCCAAGTATTGCAAATGCGGATATATATATATATATATATATATATATATATATATATATATATATCATATATATATATCATATATATATATATCATATATATATGATGTCTAATTACATTTCAGCTTGGGTTTTAAATGCTTTTTGCCCACCTTGTGTGATGTTTCAGAGACAAGTGTTCACACTCCATTTTGTGGCTCTGATTATACTGAGGCGGATCTCAAATTGAGAGTTATTTTTGACAAAACTTCCTAGAAGTTCTTCTGAAGAAGGAAGTTTGTCATAGGTGGATAGGAAAGGGAAAGATTGAAGCAAGTGAAGATCATATCTAGAGATCAGAGTCAGCTTGATCCCGTGGATAATTAGACACTGGTTGCATCCCATCTCCATCTCTACTGTTGCTGGTTCCTCTGAGCTGGACATGGGCTGGGTGTGATGATCACCATCTTAGCCATGTTGAGACAGAGCACCTGGAATGACCCTGGGGGACCTCAAACTCACAACTATGGTGACAAAATGGGCAAAACTGTACAGGATGGTTAGGCCTGTGGTAAGGGTAATGAAGTTGTGAGCATTCCTTCTTGGAGTGGGGAGGAAGGAGAGTCACAAGACCTTCACTGGACCCCCACAAGACCTTCCTTTGAGATGCCAATCACTATCCCCTCTTTTTCTTTTTTGTGGTACTAAGGGTTGAACCCAGGACCTCATGCATGCTTTGCAAATGTTCTACTGTGGAGCTGCATGGTTTTAGCATTCAGGTGGTTTTAAAATTAATATGTGCAGCAATCCAAGCATGGTGGTGCATACCTGTAATCCCAGCGACTCGGGAAGCAGCGGCAGGAGGATCACAAGTTTGAGGCCAGAGGCAGTCTGCATAATTTAGAGAGACCTTGTCTCAAAAAGTAAAAAAATGGGCTGGGGTGCAGCTCAGTGGTACAGCAAAGCATGCAAGCTCAAGGCTCTGGGTTCAACCCTGAGTACTGCAAAATTAACAAACAAACAAATAAATAAATAAAATTAATACATGAAGCAAGAGCTTCACTATAAATGAGGGTTGAAATCTGATCAAAATTTTGAAAGAGAAACAATTTCAGAGTACTACCGTTGATGATTTTGTAAATAAAGTATCCCCTTGGTTAAAAATAAAGAATCACAGTTTAAGATCATGGTGTCCAGATGAGAAGAATAAATGTAACTGAAAATATTATCAAGTGGAGGACAGAAGAAGATAGATTATAAACATCCAAAACTTTCCACCCCTCCAGGAAGCTGAAACAAAGTAACAGATGTGTGGCTGCAGGGAGAGGCAAGAGGTGTGGAAATATGAGGACCGTAACACTAACGAGTAGACATTTAGAGATGAAGTGAAATCCAAAACCAATGAATTTTAGATTTGTGAAATATGAAGTGTGACAAAAAGAGATGATGGATGTGTTAAAAAATATATATTACAGTAACAGATGTATTGCCATTAACAACCCTCAGAATTTCCTCTCCGGCTTTGAACCCTACTATCCCATCAATCTTGCCACGAGTATCTTTAGTTTCATTGTCCTGGCTGCCTCAATGTCCTGAGCAGATTTAAAACATTTGTATCACGTGGTTGTTCTGAGTTTGGGGAAGAGCTAGAAGTCACACCATGCCGGATTTGGTGAATGAGGTGCATGAGGATGCACCGTGATGTTTTTGTTTGACAGCAATTCCTGTACCAGAAGCAATGTGTGACATGGAGTGTTGTCACGATGGAGGATGAAAATAAAGATGATCAGGAAAGAGGACTTCCAGAATATCTTCAAAAAATGGCAAGAAGGGTGGGATAATTGTGTTCAAAGAAAGGAGAGCATATTGAGGTGCATTAATGGTAATATCGCCTGCAGCCGTACCACTGTGGTATCCAATCCCATCAGATCTTGGAGGATAAGCAGAGTCGGACCTGGTTAGTACTTGGATGGGAGACCACCTGGGAACACCGGTGCTGTAGGCTTGGGAGAAGGACCTGGCAACCCACTCCCAAAAATCAATCCACCATTGAAAACCCTATGAATAGCACAGAAGCAAAACAATAGTGTTTGGTCTGTTGTACATAAAGTGGCTATGAGTTGGACACCAACTCAATGGCAACTAATAACAGCAACAATATGCCTTTCATTGTAATATTTTTTAAATGTAATTATTTGTCATTTTTATCATATCTTAAAAACAGAGGATGATGATTTTAGGCACTATGTATCATGTTAGTGAAGGGAAGAACACAGGTGGTTTTAAACAGAAGAGAAAAAGCTTTGGTGAGCTCTACAGGTGTGCCGTATGGCACTCTGCAAAAATATACTTTAAGAAAGGAGCTCTGCAATCCAGGCAGCAAGCACACACTGGAGAAAGGGCTCCTGATGCCTACTTCCCCACTGGTACTGTGATGTGGAACCATCCTAAGGAAAACTTGTTGTTATTAGGTGCCGTTGAGTTAGATCCAATTCACAGTGACCCTCATAGGGTTTTCAATGGCTGATTGTTTCAGGATTGCTTTGGGAGTGGATTGCCAGGTCCTTCTCCCATTTTTGAAGTGCTGACGATCAAACCCAGGTCCTCAGAGAGTGCAAAGCAGTGCCCTACCACCTCAGCTAAACCCCAGCCCAAGGAAAACTCGCAGTCATATTTTTCCATTGAAAGGAAGAGAAAACACTGCACTTATATATCTCCATGCTTCAAGGGCCTTCCCTCTCCACTGGCTAAGTAAACAACAATCCTGAGAGTCATTGTGGACCCAGGAAGCAGGTTGTGGCTGGGACACAGATGGGGTATACAGGGCCACAAGGTGTCCAGTGTGAGCTTGAGTACAGAGAGAAGCAGAAAGTGCTTCCATTTAAAGAGTTGTTTTCCAGCTTCTGGAAAGATAAGTGACACCAGCTATATATGAGCAGAAGCCAGGGACTGAGATAGATATCGCTGTTCCCAGAGCACTCAGTGCCCATGACTTGCCCACTCCCAGTGCATAGTGATTTGATCTGACTGTTTTCTACACTGTAAGGAATCCCAAGACATTTGGTGAATACCACTTACAATTCAATACAATGATAATCAAATTTCCAATGATATTTTTCACAGAAATAGAAACAAGTCCTAAAATTCGTATTGTTGTTAGATGCTGTTGAGTCCAGTCTGACTCATAGCAACCCTCCTAGGGTTTTCAAAGGCTGATTGGGGATTGCTTCAAGAGTGGATTGCCAAGACCTTCACCCATTTCTGTGGTGCTGGGGATTGAACTCAGATCCTCAGAGAGTTTGGAGCAGCCATGTACCAACTGAGCTAAACCCCACCTCCATGTAACCAGCCTTGCTGTTATTAGGTGCTGTTGAGTTGGGTCTGATTCATAGCCTTGTTGTTAGGTGCTGTCGAGTCATATCAGACTCATAGCGACCCTTATAGGGTTTTAATGGCTGATTGTTTGAGGATTGCTTCAAGAGTGGATTGCCACGTCCTTCTCCCATGTTTGTGGTGCTGGGAATTGAACTCAGGACATCACAGATGTAGAGCAGCACTCTACCAACTGAGCTAAATCCCAGCCCCAACTCATAGCTTAGGTGACCGCTAATGAATGGAAAAAGAAAACACGGTACCTAAGAAAGAGAGCAACAGTCACTGGCCTAACTAACTCCCTTCTGTTCCTCTCTGGCTGCATGTTTTTCTCCTCCTCATTTCCCTTAGATTCTGGGAAACATAAGATTGATAGCTAAGATAACAAAACTCACCCCAAGTCATAACAAAACTCATAGAACAGAACTCCTTCCAATGAGGGCAATTACCACGATGGTGAAGCTGCACCCCAAAACAGGAGTAATCCTCTCATGGGAACCAAATTGCTCCCCTCGAGTAATGACAACACTAAGAACTTTTTCAGGACCCCTTGCAGAACCAGCACTGGGGAAATGATTAATAATACCACTGACCTGAGCAAAATTATCTGCTCACTCCTACACATTCCCTCAACACCCTCATCTGTTCCTGTTTTCTGTAAAAATCTCAAGGTTTCTGTTAGCCCCGTGAAGACAGACTTGGGGTCACTGAATCTTCTAATCTATTCTTCCCATCATGGTTCCATTGATTAACTCTCCTTCCTCAGCCTTTCACCACTACAGTTTAAACAATAAAATTGGCAAGTATTTTGGGATGGATGATGCATTATTGTTAACTGTATCTGTCCTATAGTGCAACAGAAACTAAGAACTATGTCTCCTACCTAACTTTAACATTGGACGCTTTGACCAATGTCTTCCATCCTTTCACCCCCATAGACAAAGAAAGATTTGAAATTTATTCACCACTAAGATCAATAAGAAATGATCAATGTTTATCATTGTTGTATGTGCCGTCAAGTTGGAATCCAACTCATAGCGACCCTATGTACAACAGGTGAAACACTATTGTTAGTGCTTCTCTGCTATTCGCAGGGTTTTCAATGGTGGATTGATGTTTGGGAGTGGGTTGCCGGGTCCTTCTCCCAAGCCTACAGCACCTAGTATTTCCAAGTGGTCTCCAGTACTAACCAGGCCCGACCCTGCTTAGGTTCCGAGTTCTGACGGGAATGGATGCCACAAGGTTACAGCTGCAGACTTAGAAGGCATTAGAAATTGTTTAATGGGATATAAATAAACAGAATCATCCATAGCAGTATCAATTTTGCATTTGCACCATATATTCTTTATATTACCACATGTGTTTATACCAGCAATGTATATATCTATAAATTTTTAAAAGGTATATTTACAAGCCTAATTATGGTGTCAATCCTTCCCCATAGTTGTTAGCATAGTATTTTTTTAAAAAGACTTGAATTCAATAACAGAACCAAGACGTGTTCAGGTGTGCAAGGTACCTTAAATGGATGTAGGACAAAAGAAAAAGAAACTTAGTTGGTGGAAGAAAATGTCCTCTTGGCCTCCCGGGGTGAGATAATCCACCAAAGCGGATTTTCATCGCTCATGCTGGCTCCTTGGGGGTTTGTGCTACCCTGAGAGTTTAAAAAAAAATCTTAACTAATGAGGAGTTTGGGATATTGAAGCCCAAAGAGCCAAAAGACCACAAATAGTGTGCCTGTGACCACTCAACAGCTTAATCCAGGTTTGGAGGCACCGCACCTGACCCTGGTCTATCATCCGTGCACAGGAGATGGATGCTTTTCTGAATTTCCGTGTTCTCTGCAAACACAGCTTCTGTTTTCCTCTTTCAGGGAGGAACTGAATGGCATACTTTAGGGTTGGAACCAAGGTAACAGGTCATCTGAAGTCTCCCGGTTTATGCTTTTTCAATAATGACAAGGATTTATCTGCCAATTCATTTTTGTCAGCAGTGAGGTGAGGACATGAGAAAGATGAGCAAAGCTAAGTTACTTGGGAGGTGTCTTCCTGATTGTCCCTCTTCTTCACAGTTTTAGCCTCTCCTTATGCACCAGTATCTGAGCTTGTTGTTGTTGTTAGGTGCCGTCAAGTCGGTATCCAACTCATAGCAACCCTCATAGGGTTTTCAACGGCAGACTGTTTCGGGATTGCCTTGGGAGTGGATTGCCAGGTCCTTCTCCCATTTTTGGGGTGCTGGGAATCGAACTCAGGACCTCAGAGACTGCAGCGCAGTGCTCTACCCACGGAGCTAAATCCCAGCCCCAGACAGGTGTCATTAAATTAACATATTGCTCTGACCATCCATTCCACAGATGTTATCCATCCTCAACAGCACCGTTTTCTTGCTCAGTTTGGATGCATGATTTTTGCAGTTCTCTATCTCTTTAATTTTTTCTGCCATCTATTGGCAAAGGGGAACTGTTCAAAGGTACATGGCCAGCTTATTCTTAATTTTTTGCTTCCTGGTTTATAAGACCCCTTTGTGTAACGGCTCTTTGGCTGACGCTCTTTCCTGTTTATGTGAATTCTGAGAGAGAGGAAGAGGGATAGAATGCAGATCCCAAGACTGTACTCTACTCTACTGTTTTTTTCTGCATTATTCTATAAAATGTTTAATATCTAAAATTCAGAACTGTTCAAAATGACAGCAGAAATAAGCATGTATGCATGCTTCCAGAATTAACCAATGATGATATTTTGCTGAGCTCTTATTTTTTTAATATCAAAATAGCCTACATCAGTATAACATTTCCTTTCTATTCCCCTCCACTTGCCTTCCTTTTGCAGAGGCGAACACAGTCTTCAATTTCTCTTCATATGTTGCCAAAGCTGTTTCTCACATTACACATTTTCTGTACATAGGTGTGCATGTTTGTGACTGTTTATATATTTATTCCACACACAAAATGTCCCTCCATTTGGAGAAAGTTTATATAAATTGTGGTGTAAATGTGTATAAGGCAAGGGAGTTATAATGAACAAACCATGGAAAATGCATCAAGGCTGAGAAGTGATTAAAGATGTTATTAAAAATGAAAAAAACAGCAGATACAGCAAATAATGTTTTAAAAGGCAAACTAAGAACATGGTTTGTAGATAAAACACTTCCCTGTATTGAAAGCTCAGGAGAATAATAAATACCAACTTCAGTGTAGTGATTCCCTTGTGGAAAGGAAAATGCACAGTCCTCATATAATTGAAGATATGAAAAATGAATTACATATTATGTCATTTCTGTAACAATATCTAATGAAAATATGGAAATATGATTTCATTTAGTGGTCAGTGATGAACACTCAGGACTTCACTGTTACCACCATAAGTTTTGAATAAAAGGCATATTTTATAAGATTAAAATTTTTACCTAAGGTATGTCAATACTTAACTGAAAAATAATGATGCTATAGATTTTTAGTCAAATTATTTTTCCTTCATAGGCTTTTGTTATTTGTGTTGCTACATCTAGGTCTGATTTATTTTTGCTAGATATTTTTATAACTACATGAGAAGAAATCCTTAATGCTGTTTATGTTCATTAACCTGTTCACTTCTGCTTCTCAGTGGGAATTATGACACTTTGCTTCTTAAATTTGTGGTTATCAATTAAGGATGCTCTATCTTTGTTTCATTTTCCTACATTCGTCCCAAACATCATTTCCTTTGGACAATTAATGTGCCAAGTAGTCTGAATCCATGGTAGACACAAATCATAGTAGAAATGGTATTAGTGTCTTATGTATCGAGCTCTATGGTTGAAGAATTTGATTTTTTATTGCTCATTGTTGAAGGATTTGTCTTTTTATTGCTCATTGTTGAAGAATTTCCTTAAGGTTTTATAATGATTCCCAATCATATAAACGAGGAGACTGCATCTTCTCACAGAGTTGATTTTTTTTTTCTGATTCACAAACCAAGCACTGGAACGAGAATTAAACTCAGGTGTGTCTGACTTCAAAATCTCATTTGATGCTCTTTTTGTTGATTTAGATTTTATACATTTTGGTTTTGTCCTCAGAGAAAAAGCTAGATATCATTTTCTATCTTATTCCTATTTGTTGGTACAACATGATAAAAAAAAAAAAGTATTGATAGAGTGCCGTTCCACACTCTCTACGGACCCAGGTTCAATCCCCAGCACTGCAAATATGGGAGAAGGATGTGGCAATCCACTCCAGAAACAACCCTGAAAATAATCAGCTTACATTGAAAACCCTATGAGGGTCGCTATGAGTTGGACACGAGTCGATAGCACCTAACAACAACAATAACAAAATAAATTTTGGACACTCAAGTAGTGTTGTAAACAAGAGGCCACAAAGTAAAGAGGGAGGGAGAAAATGCAGAGGGAAAGTTTAGTAATATTTATTTCCCAAAGTAGATGTGACATTTTCAAAAGTGAGGGATCGTCATACACCTAATATCTGTTCTATCACCTTTATTTTCCCCATCAGCTTCCTCAAAAACATGGAACAGGAAAACCAAACAGATGTAGCCAAATTCTTCCTCCTGGGACTCTCGGACGATCCAGAATTTCAGTCCACCATCTTTGGACTGTTCCTGACAATGTATCTCGTCACAGTCCTTGGCAACCTGGTCATAATCCTGGCCATCAGTTCTGACACACATCTCCACACCCCCATGTATGCCTTCCTCTCCATACTGTCCCTGGCTGACATCTGTATGAGCTCAAGCACAATCCCAAAGATGATAGTGAACATCCAAACCCAGGATCAGAGCATCACTTACACAAACTGCCTCACTCAGGCCTGTTTTGTGTTGCTGTTTGCTGGCTTGGAAAATTGTCTTCTTGCTGCCATGGCCTATGACCGCTATGTGGCCATTTGTTCCCCACTGAGGTACACAATCATCATGAATCCCCGCCTCTGCAGTCTCCTTATTCTAATCTCTCTTCTCACCAGTATTGTGAACGCACTACTGCTTGATCTGACGGTGCTGCGACTGTCCTTTTGCACAGATTGGAAAATTCCCCACTTCTTCTGTGAGCTGGCTCATGTCATCAAACTCTCTTGTTCTGATACCTTCATCAATAAGATTCTCGTATATGTTGCAGCTTTCATATTTGGTGGAGTTCCTTTCTCCGGAATAATTTTGTCTTATACTCAAATTGTCTCCTCTGTCTTTAGAATGCCGTCAGTGAGAGGAAGGTCTAAAGCCTTCTCCACCTGTGGTTCTCATTTGTTAGTTGTCTCCCTGTTCTATGGGACAGGTTTGGGGGTGTACGTTAGCGCAGCCATTACCGACTTTTCCAGGAAGAGCGCAGTTGCTTCAGTAATGTATTCTGTGGTCACTCCCATGCTGAACCCATTTATTTACAGTCTGAGGAACAGAGACATGAAGGAAGTCTTGAGGAAACTCATCAGTAAGATCTTTTCCTTTCTGTGAGATACCATTTTCTTTAGACATGAGTTTCTAGTCACAGTGATGGGAAAACCTCGTGATCCAGGATGACTAACCCTTCCATCACCAAGTTCTTCTAAAATTTGCAGATGACATAAAAGATAAGCATATTTCATCTTATAGTTTTTACCTATCTTTGCTTTTCTGTCCACGTCAGTGGTGTATGATAAATGCAGAGGATGCCAAAAATTGTATACCCATCATGGGATGAAAACTTTCCACTTTGCTGTTTTAAGAATGTGCTGTGTATGTATTCTTCCAACTCCTATCTCACAGACAAAATTGTTTGGTAGACTACCATGTCAAGCATATAGAATGTTCCAACTCACATGTGTTCAACTCATAACAACCCTATGTACAATGGGCAAAACACTGTTGTCAGTGCTTCTCTGCTATTCACAGGGATTTCAATGACTGATTGTTTTTTGGGAGTGGGTTGCTGACTCCCTCTCCCAAGCCTAGAGCACCTGGTGTTCCCAGGCAGTCTCCCATCCAAGGGCAAACCAGGCCCGACACTTAGCTCCTGAGATCTGATGGGATCACATGCCACAATGGTACAGCAGCAGGCAAGAAAATTGTTGGGCATTATTAAACAAATGTGTCTACTTCTATTCCCTATGAGCTCAAACTTCCATTCCTAAACATGCATCCAACAATAATGTGTGCAATATGAACAGAAATATCCATGAGAGTACCAGTTATGAAAATATAACAGCTATGAACAACCAATGATATGGACAAATAAATGAGAGAATAAATTGTGCAAATTAACACAAGAGAAAACAATGGAGTGATGAAAATAACCTCTTGTTACACAAAAGGTCAATGAACTTCACAAATGCAATATTGGGGAGAAGAAACATCTCACAATTAATTACATATGATGATATCAGGCGCAAGAGTACATGCAGCTCTGTAAACTTACTAATAAACACTTTTGCATGTTAGATGATTCAGTGTTATGACCTCTAAATCATATCTCAAAAAAAAGGCATTTGAAAATGTCTTCAGTCCATAGAGGGTTTTATACTGTAGGGGCAAAAATCAGGGTTGCCAGAATCTGAAATGGACCATTGAGGAGTAATTGATGAGTAGATGAAATTATTTTCCTTCCTTGATAAAAAGGCACAGTGATTAATACAGGTGCATTCAGTCATGTAAAAGTCATGGAATTAGGCATTTCTGTGCTTATATTAACAGCAAAAAAGAATGTCTTGTAGTATTCCTTAATTGGGAGGCTGAGGTAGGAGGATCTCATGGTTGAGGGCTGCCTGGGCTCCGTGGGGAGTTCGAAGCCAGCCTGGGCAACGTAGCAAGTTGCCTTGTCTCAAAATAGAAAAAAAAACAGACTGACTACATAACTCAGTAGTAAAATGTTTTCTTGGCATACACAAGTCTCTAGATTGAATCCCCTGTATCATAAAAAAATATTATTAGAAAGTACAGAGTTAAAAGGAAGTTTTAACCACCTACAATCCTTGTGGGGAGATTCTTATAGAAGTTTTGTCTGCAAGTGCTAGGAAAACAGATGTGAAATTTATAAGTACAGAGGGTTTTTGTAAATTCAATTCTAAAGCTTTATCTAATATATGCATAAATTATCCATTTTTCTACGAACTTATTTTATAACCATACTGATTAACACATTAGGTGGGCAAATTTATAGAATTCACTCTCATATTTCCATGCACACAAACTTTGTGCATTGATCCAACCCTTCCTCTACCCTCTCCTCTCCGACCTCCTGCCCTAACTCTCAAAGCCATCTCCTTTCTACTTCCAGGTCATGATTTTTGTTTGTTTGTTTTCCTGCTTTGTTTATTTCCTTTTAGTTTCCACATATGAGACAGAGCTTGCAATACTTTATTTCCTGTGTGTCTGGGAAATTTTATGATACCCTCTTTCTCCATTCGCTTTCCTAAATATGAAAGAATTTCACTGCTCTTTGTGACTGAATGATACATCATTGTGTGTACATGACATATTTTCTTCATCCATTCATCTGTTGATGGGAAACGAGGCTGATTCGATACCTTAGCTCTGGTGAATAATGTCGCAATAAACACAGGCTTGCAGATATCTCCTCTGTATGTTGAAATAATCCTCTTCAGATGTATACCCAGAGGTGGCATAGCTGGATCATATGGTAACTATATTTAATACTTTACCACACACACACACACACACACACACACACACACACACACACACACACTCACATGTGCATATGTAAACACAAACACACCCAAAACATGGGGAATTAAAATTTTAGGTGTTTATTTTTCTGTTTCTCATGTCTTACAGACAGCTAGAGTATTGGCTTTTAGCACTGCATTTTCCATGTCTTTGGAGAGATGAAGAATAATTAAAAGATTTCTCAAGTAGTCATTGGATAACTTGCCTTCCTCCCTCAGAAGTTTCCTCATCCCAAATCTTTCTCATATTCTTTACATAGTTTTTCTCCTCACCTAACACTTCAGGAAGAAAATATAAATCAATAAATACATTTAGATGTCTAGGAACGTAGTGTTATGTACATGGACATCTTCTACTAGAAGGATAACATTTCGAACTTTTGAAGAAGATAACAAAGTTACTTTAATGCTTGTGACCATAGATAAAAATGTATCCAAAAGGAAAGAAAAATTTAAGATGATCTGTGCTGCAAATTAGGAAAATATGTAAAAAAGAATCAAGTGGCAGAGAAGAGTATTTGAGTTGTAGAAATAAAATCCAGCAAGAAAGCAGAATTACTTCAAACCTTAATGGGAAGAAACAATGAAACACAGCATCAAAAGTAGGAAAGTTGATGGCTATTTGTTGTCATGACTTTAACATGATTAAACAAATAAAGAAGAATCACTTGCCCATGGTAGCAAAATTAAAGCCTAATATTCTATTGCAGAATTCTGAAGCACATTATTCAGTCACTCGTTTCATTTAGGAAAGACACAAGTTAATTTAAAATGGGTTATTGCACCTACGATGCGTTTTATTCCTGATCCCATGCAGAAAATTTCTCTCTGGTATGAACAGAATAATGTAGCACTTAGGGGCAAAGATGCAACCCAGGAGCCCTGCACTGGAGGCCAAGATGGAGAAAACCTCCACGGCCACCATGAGCTTCCCCTTGGTGCTATGGTAGACAGGCAGGAAAGCGACCCAGACACTGCAGAACACCACCATGCTGAACGTCAGGAACTTGGCCTCATTGAAAGCATCAGGCAACTTCCTAGCCAGGAAAGCCAGAGTGAAGCTTCCCAGGGCCAGGAAGCCCAGGTATCCCAGGACACAGTAGAAGGCAGTGACTGAGCCCTTGTTGCACATGATGATGATGTGGCCATGTTCAGAGTGTGCATCCGTGTCAATAAATGGAGGAGAGGTTCCCAGCCAGGTTGCACAGAAAATAACTTGTACCATGGTGCAGATGGGAATGACGAAGTTAGGTGCCCCTGATAGCAGCAACCACCTTATTCTTTTCCCTGGAGTGGTGACCTTAAAGGCCAAAAGCACAGTGATAGTTTTGGCCAAGACAGTGGAAACAGCCACTGTGAAGACGACTCCAAATGTGATCTGCTGGAGGATGCAGGAGGCTGTATTGGGTTGGCCAATGAAGAGAAAAGAGCAGAGAAAACAGCAGATGAGGGAGATGAGCAGGATGTAGCTGAGAGCCCGGTTGTTGGCCTTCACAATGGGAGTGTCTTGGTGCTTCACAAAGACCCCAAGAATTACAGCTGTTAGTGCTGACAGGCACAGAGCCATGCTGGCCAGAGCCATCCCCAAGCGTTCTTCATAGGCCAAAAAGGTCACAGCTCTCTGGAGGCACTGGTTTTTCTCTGTGTTGGCATAGTGGTCATCTGGACACTTCGCACACTGATCTACATCTGTGATGGGTGAATTTATTATTAGCTTATATCCAGTATTTTTCTTTTATCCACAACCCTCATCTATTCACAACTTTATTTGACAACATTAGGTAAATTGTCTTCTTGTTGCTTCAGACACCAATTAAAAGAACAGTAAGTAGGTCATCCCTCCACATTAATACTCTCCATCTTTTTCATGCTGATACGAAAAGAGATATTGTTCATTTTTATGGTTCAACTACATGTTTTTCTACCATTATTGATATTATTTCTGTTTTATAGAAACTTGTATTCTCAAGTATATTGCATAAATCTAATTTGGTCATGAAATAGATTCATCCAATGTATTATAAGGAGCCTATACAATGTGTGGGCTGGGATTTGGCTCAGTGGGTAGAGCGCTGCGCTGCAGTCTCTGAGGTCCCGAGTTCAATTCCCAGCACCGCAAAAATGGGAGAAGGGCCTGGCAATCCACTCCCGAGGCAATCCTGAACTAGTCAGCCATCGAAAACCCTATGAGGGTCGCTATGAGTCGGATACCGACTCCACGGCACCTAACAACAACAACAACAATATAATGTGTATTATATAATGATACAATTAGCCTGCAGCTGTAGCCCTGTGGCATCCAATTCTGTCAGATCTCGGAAGATAAGCAGGGTTGGCCCTGGTTAGTACTTGATGGGAGACCACCTGGGAACACCAGGTGCTGTAGGCTTGGGAGACGGACCTGTCAACCCACTCCCAAAAATCAATCTGCCATTGAAAACCCTATGAACAGCAGAGAAGTACTGACAGTACTGTTTTGCTTGTTGTACATAGGGTTGCTAGGAGTTGGATACCAACTCGATGGCACCTAACAACAACAACAACATGAATACCAGAGGAGCACTGACAATAGTGCTGGGCATGGCACAAGGTTGGGTAGTGTTTCACCTTCTGTACATAGGGTCACTATGAGTCCAACCTGACTCAATGACATCAAAGAACAACAACAACAACAACAACAACAAGGATACACTTTTGTATTACATATTAATGTATATATAATTAATAAATGCAGCTTATATATGTATACATGCTGCTTCTTGATGAATTCTTCAACAATATATAGCCTTTTGTTAAAAAGTTATATGTTTAAAATTTCATATGCCCTGAATATAGGAGCACCCATATTATTAAAATAATAATTAGTAGAAATAAAGCAAAATGTGGGCCCCAAAACTGTAGTAGAGGGTGACTTCAATTCCATACTCTATTCAATAAATTCACAAAAATCTACCAGGAGCCATCATTGTTATTTTATTCTTTAGTTTAAATGGATTTAACAGAAATTTCAGATATGCTACAATCAGCAAAATAATTCACACTTTTTAAATCAGCACATACAAATTTTATAAAATGGATTAGATGTTATGTGACAAAATAAATCATAAGAAAGTTTTAAGTTTAAAATAATGCCTTGCATTGACTGTAATCACAATGCAATTGAACTAGAAGTCAAGAGGAAGAGAAACAATGAAATTATACAAATGCAAAGACATTGACCCACACTGTTTTGAACAGAGTGGATCATCAGTAAAGACAGAAGGACAACTAAAATGACTTCAATTAATCAAAAATGGCAATGCAGCATACTAAACCTGTGAATCCACCTAAAGTAGTACAAGGAGGGGCATTCTAACAATGAGTGCCTTCATTAAAAAATATTGTTCAAATAATCCAATACACAAGGAGCAAAAGAACTGAACAGACAGTTCTCAAGTGAAGAAGTTCGTAAGGTTAAGAAACACATGAAAAAATGCTCAATATCCCTAGTCATTAGGGAAATGCAAATCAAAACAACTCTGAGATTCCACTTAACCCCAGTAAAAATGGCCACACTCAACAAAACAAATAATAAATGCTGTCGAGATTGTGGAGAAAAAGGATCCCTCTTACACTGTTGGTGGGCCTATAAATTGGTTCAACACTTTGAAATCAATTTGGAGATACCTCAGAAAACTAAAAATAGAACTTCCATATGACCCAGGTATACCATTACTAGGAATATACCCAAAGGGAGAAATGTCATCATACTACAGAGACACCTGCATCTCCATATTCAATGCAGCACTTTTCACAATAGCATGGATATGGAACCAATGAAGATGCCATCAACAGAAGAATGGATTAAAAATTATGATATATATACACAGTGGAATGCCACTCAGCAATAAAAAAATAAAATAATGTCATTTGCAGCAAAATGGATGGAACTGGAGAACATCATCTTAAGCAAACAAACACAAGCTCAAAAAGAGAAATACCATGTGTTCTCACTTACATGTGGGAGCTGAGTTAGAGGCCAGAGGCAGCCTGTGTCACTTACCAAGACCCTTATTCAAAATAGAGAATAAATAATGGGCTGTGGACACAGCCCGATGGCAGGGTACTTGCAGTACTATATATAATGCTATGAGTTCAACCCTCAGGTACTACAAAAATAAAATAGAATAGAATAAAAATCTCAGATAATAAAAGAAGAAAGTAATTTGGTAAACAAATGGGCCTATGATCTGAATTTACAATCTGAAAAGAAGTAAAAACAAACAATGTTTTAAAATAAAGGAATGATTATGAACTGCTGAGAATAAGTTAAATTAAAAATCCCACTCAGGGAAACAGCATGGAAATTCCTCACAAAATTCAAAAGAGAACAGCCATATGAACCAGCTATGCCATGCCTGGGAGGGTGTCCAAATGAAATATATTCAGGACATCAAGGGGATGCCTCTATATCAAGTGTACTGAGTCATTATTCAGGATAGCCAGAATTGGTCTCCCCAATGGCTGGATAGTAGACAAGTGGATAGTGAAATTACAGTACACACACACACACACACACACACACACACACACACACACACACACACTAGCCATGAAGAGAAATGAAATTCTGTTGTCTGCAGGACAATGGATGAAATGTATTGATATCAATGTGAAGCAAAATAACTCAGAGACAGACATAAAAGTATCACATGTGTTTTCTCCTATGTGAAAAATGAATTTAAAAAGGACCTGAAAATAGAAGAGGGACAATGACAAACTGGCATGGCTTTTGATGGATGGAGAAGCAAAGAGAGAAGAGAGACAGTGTAGAAGTGTGTGTGTGTGTGTGTGTGTGTGTGTGTGTGTGTGTGTGTGTGTGTAGACAAGATCAATGTACAGTGTATGTATGCATGGAAAGGTCACAGGCCTTGTGACTAATGTGTTCAAATAATATGTGTTATATTTTCTAATGTCTGAAGCCATACCACCCTGGCATCCCATCCCATAATATCTCAGAAACTAAGCAGTTCGGCCTGGTTAGTCCTTGGATGAGAGACCACCTGGGAACACCAGTGCTACAGGCTAGGAAGAAGGACCTGAAAGCCCACTCCTGAACCATTCAGCCACTGAAAACCCTATGAATAGCAAAGAAGCACTAACAATAGTGCCAGGCATGGGACAGTGTCAGAGAGTGTTGTTTCGTTCTGTTGTACATTGGGTTGCTCTGAGTCGGACATGACTCAATGACACCTAATGACAACAATAGCATATTTTCTAATAAAATCTCACCAGTGAATATGTTGGTCATTATAAAAATCTGTGGAAATGGTGTAAATATGAATTCAAATTTATTAATACCTGTGGAACTATTGAGTTTTTTTAAAAATTAATACTTCAAAGCCTGAAGTTTACAGCACACTTCCAAACAGACACTCCACACTATTACATTCCATAGGTCTTTGTCATCTCTCCATTGGCACTTGATGACAGATCCTTAAAACCATGTCATGATATGCTGCCTCCCCTCTTCACCTAAAACTGGAGGATAACATAGTACAAAGGCTAATTATGGAAGATGTGCTGTGTAACAAGCATTAGGTACACAAATAATATAAGTGTACCTTGACACAAACACATTTCTCAACACCTGCTTTCTGTGAGAACACTGCTACACCGTGGGAAATGAAGGATATGATACATCCATGTCTCCAAAATGAGGTAAATGCAGTATAAAGAAGATGAAGGGTTGGCACTAAATAACACGCTATTAAATTTCATGATGGAGATACTTCTATGTTACTGTGGGGTGGTAAGAAAGGTTTTCCCGGAAACAATAATTCCTGCAATAGATGTAAAACACTAAATTTAATACATAGCTAATCACCCACAAGGTGTGTTATTATTGATTATACAATTAAGTTACCAACCAAAGAAGGGAGAATTTTGTCTCTGAGTCCTCTTGCACATTGTTTTCTTTGGCTTAGATGGTCTGTGAACAAGAAGGGACCAATTTCTCTGTAAGAAACGCACACTTACCTGTCTCATTAGAAATCTCATTCTCTGGGCAGGGTGTACAATCAAAACAACAGATAGCCTTTCCTGCTTGAGGTGACTTCCTGAATCCAGAACCACAAGTCTTAGTGCATACAGAGCGAGGAGTCTGAGGAAGGTCAGATTATAGTTGGTAATTGCTCAGACTTTCACCTAACATCCCAGTGTTTTAGAGAATTTCAAAATACTTGAAGATAATAATTAGTG
Organism: Pedetes capensis; assembly: GCA_007922755.1. Taxonomy (NCBI): domain Eukaryota; kingdom Metazoa; phylum Chordata; class Mammalia; order Rodentia; family Pedetidae; genus Pedetes; species Pedetes capensis. The sequence continues at coordinate 47,621 of VMDO01012863.1, forward strand.
CAACAACCCAAATCCCTGTGACTCAAATCTCCAAACTCTTCATCAAAATAAACCTTCCTCTTTATAAGTTGACTCTAACAAGTATTTTGTAACAATGAGACTAAATGAAGAACCCAGGTCCTATGCATATTTTATGATACAAAAAATGAAATATATAAAAACATACTGGTAATTGAACATGGACCAGCTCCCTCCATCAAAGGCCGTGAATAAGAAATTTCCTTAATGTAGAAAGAATTAAATGTACATTTTTGGCCTCATAAGTGAGCAACCAGGGACTTAAAATCCATAAAATACTGTGGTTATTTATGTGATGTTCAAAGCATCTTGAGTAGATCCAACATACCTCGGTAAATCCTACAGCCCACTGTATCATATCCTCTGATAAAGAGAGTTGTTGGCCTCCTGGATTATGTGGAGAAAATTTTCCTACTTTCACCTTAAGTCCACGACCTTCTGGAAAATTCCAATAGTTGAGAATGTCATACTCTGCATCCAATTTCCTTTTCTCATCCAAGTCCACTTGCTCTCCAGCAGGATTGTTAAACTGGATGTTCTTCAGAAAGGGATGCAACTAAAAGAGATGCATCATTCTATGATTAAGTGGCTCCCAGAGTTAGGACAGTTAATGTGAATTAGGGAAAGTTCCTCTTGTGTTTAATCCCTAATTCATAAAACAATTTTACAAATTATTTGAATGTAGTTGGACAGAACTTGATGGCACCTAACAACAACAAGAACAAACAAAAGCCTATGGAAAACTAAGAGAGCACAATGCTTCTAACGTGTCAGTTTCTAGAGAAAGTGCTCAACTATGCATACCTAATACCCAGTGGATATGAAAATCAGTCTAAATTTGCCTTTCCAATAAAAGTCAACCATACAAATTTGCTTTCCATTGGAACCCTGGGTGTGCCTGTAAGATGGGGGTTGATACCTAAACTGGAATTCCATGAGATAATTTATCTTAAGTATTCATTTTAGTTCTCAACAGCATTACATACTCATAGAACTAGTCTCCCTTTTCCTACTGTTTGAGAAGTTGGGGGTGGAGGTTATGGACTTTTTTTATATGAAATCACTGACTCAGCAGGGTGTTGAAGTCATTTGTCACACAAAGAACTGATGTGGAATTAAAACATATTTCCTCCTCACTTCCAATACCTGTCTTCAAAGGTATTTCTACATAAGTCTTGATGGTATTATGAACAGGTTATCTTGTGTTATTGGAAAAATGGACCTACACTAATTAGAGTGGGGTATTATGTAATCACTTTAGAATCATCACCTTGCTGACTGGGCCATCCAAATGAAGAGATATTACCTGCCAAGGAGAAAGCACCAGCCCTTCCCCATTTCCCATTGGTTGCTTTTCTACTTGATATAGGAGCAGCTCATGAAGTGCATGGGCCACAGCATACACTGAATTGTATATATTGTAACTGGGTTCAGTCATGGTCATGTCAAAGAGGTTTCTAGGCAACAATTCCAAGGAAGCATTGGGTAGACAGTTCTCCAGTATGTTACATTCACCATCAGAATAAGAGCAATCAAATAATAAGTACCATATCCGAGCAAGGTGAGCGTCACCTGGGTACTTGGAAGGGTTAGCCGTCCTGACAAAATCTGTGAACCCAGGGATTTCCTTATGATGGTGTGAAAAAAAGAGAGTCCCATGAAATGCGTCAAAAGTTAAGTAACTCATACTTGTTACAGCATCCATTTGTGAGTTCATGACCCAGACTTTCCACGTAACTAAAGTTTTCCTTAAGTACATCATGAAAACGCGTAGAAAATCATTGTCACCATAAACAATAATTACATTCGCCGATGATTGCAAAATCTGTGGATGACTTAAGTGGCCTCGTATTGAAGATGACTCCATATCTACTGGGAATAATTCCACAAATTCTAGACACACTCTGTTTCTATCCATTTCTTCACTCAAGTCTGAGAGAATTTGAACACTTCCTTGATCCTCAGCAATGACCAGCCCCACCCAATTCCAGTGGAAATGATGCATCAAAGAGACAATGCCATGGGCCAGAGCCCTATCCTTGGGGGCCATCTGATAGAGAGAAGGAAACTGGTCCTGGTCACTCAAGATAGGCACAAAGGGCCCAAAGGCCAGCTAAGAGAGATGGGGGAGAGGGAGAGAGAGAGAGAAGTAACATGAAGTAATCTGGATGCAGGGGTACACACTTTTAATCCTATCCAGGCTGGGGCCAAAGGATCATGAGTTTGAGGCTAGGGACAGACTGGGTAACTTAGCAAAAACCTTTGCTCAAAGTTAAAATATAATAAAATTTAAAAATGGGCAGGTGGTGCTATTCAATGGTAGAGCAATCACCAAGAATATGCCACGTCCAGGATTCAACCTATAAGTGCCACAAGAAAATAAGCAGTAATATGAGTAAGAAGACTGGAATAAAATAAGGCATCAACCACAAAAAAGTTTTTAATCAATAGGTAGAACAAATTGCTGCTGTTGTTGTTGTTAGGTGCCAAGTCGATGTCTGACTCATAATGTCTCTACATACAACAGGAGAAACAGTATTGTTAGTGTTTCTCTGCTATCCATAGGGTTTTCAATGGCTGATTGTTTTTTGGGAGTGGGCTGCCAGGTCCTTCTCACAAACCTACAGCACTTGGAGTTCCCAGATGGTCTCCCATCCACATACTAACCAGGTCCGACCCTGCTTAGCTTCCAAGATCTGAGGGGATTGGACGCCACAGTGGTACGGCTGCAGGCTGGAAAGAATAGATAGGAAGATTTTCTCATTTCACACTTAAACTCATCGCCCACATCATGAGAGCTTTCTAGAACATGAGTGATTAGACTTACATTGTCAGCAAATCCCACTGTCTGTTCCACTTTTGCCCTCCTCTATACCCCAAAGAAAGAAAAGGGGAAAACCCTGCCAAATCTGTCAGTGTCTTCACATGGAGATTATAGACTTTGTGTAATGCATAGAAGAAATCTCTTTTGGACCTGTTTGGTGTCCTGAAACAGGCATGGATGGAGCAGTAGATTCATCTCCATCCTTCCCACCCATCCTCACCTGTGGAAATTTGTAGAGTCCCAGCATTGTCGCTATCTGGGCAGATGTTCCCCAGGATTCTCCTGACAGTACTACAACAGACTTGTTCTCTCTTCTGCAGGTGTAATTGGCCACAGTCTTCTTTGGCCCTGAGAGAAAAATGATGCATTTTCCCGATGTCCCAAAGTCAATGTATATGACATTATAGATATCATATCCCAGAGTTATATTTGGTAAAAGATGAGGGTTACTGTTGATCTCCTCAATGGCAAAAACCAAGGCCAGAACAAACTGGTAGTTATTCAACTTATACCTGTATAGAAAGCATAAGAAAGTTTAGGGCAAAGATTCAAACCACGATTATTTTCAAGTCCAATGAAATGGCTTCCATCCACTGAATGCTAGCGTCTTGACAAAATTAATATTTTTAAACATTACACATTATTATGTCTGCAGCCCTAGAACCCTGGCATCCAATCCCACCTGATCTCAGAAGCTAAGTACAATTGGCCCATTTAGTCCTTGGATAGGAGACCTCCTGGGAATGTCAGGTGATGTAGGCTTGGGAAAAGGACCTGGCAATCCACTCCTGAAACAATCCACCATTGAAATCTCTATGAATAGCATAGAAGCACTGACATAGTGCTGGGCATGGCACAGTGTTGGGGAGTGTTTTTTTCTGTTGTACATAGGGTCGCTATGAGTCCAACCTGACTCTGTGGCACCTAAAAAGAAGAAATGTGTTTTATTCATGAAGCTAACATGTACTTGCTACAAATACGCAGTAAACATAGAGCCAATTGTCCTCCAAAATAAGTCTCAGTGAGTTAGATAATCTTTTGAAGTCCTCATATGTAATGGGGATATGTGTCTGTAGAGAGAAATTCTGTGTGTTCATTGGGCTACTGAAAATATTTAATAGAATTCAGCATCTATTTCTTTCACTTCTTTGGGTTTTTTCAAAAATAAAGTTCTTGGCTTCACACATGTTAGATATGCTGAATACCACTAGCTATACCAACAACCTCACAATGTTTCACTAATCAAATGCATTAGATAACGTGGCAAATGCACCATTAACTTTCTGTTTTGCATTAGTGGGGGCTTAACCCAGGGCCTCTCTAATGCTATGCAAATCCTCTACCAATGAGCCATACCTACAGTCCATATATATATACATATATATATATATATATATATATATATATATATAGAGAGAGAGAGAGAGAGAGAGAGAGAGAGAGAGAGAGAGAGAGGGTCTCGGTAAGTTGTACAGGCTGACTCTGGCCATGATCCTCCTATCCTCCTGCTTCAGCCTCCTAAGTTGTTAGGAATATAGGTGTGTACCATGGTGAATGAATAACATTATCTCCTAAATAAATAGAACAATAATTCTGCTTGATTCCATCAATATTGAGAGCTGTGTGAGGTGACGGATGTGTTAATTCTCTTGATATAATCTTTCCATGATGCCAATATACAATAAAATATAACCTCATGTAACATAAATATATACAATTTCAATTTCTCAATATAATGAAATAAAATTAAAAACAAATGAATCATGCTTTTGAATTAAAAAACTCATGTAAACACCCAGGCACAACCTTTTGAGTGACATGGGTTAAATTAAAGCTCATGCCCCAACCAGGAACCTCTGTGCATAGGCAGATAATCCCTCCTCTCCTCTTGCCTCTGACATTAGCCCTGTCAAGAACCAAATTGTTGAGGAAATGTGATTATCTTGTGTGATGTGGGATGAAGATGCTTATGCAATATTTGGCTTAGGAGCATTTCCATAAAATCAGGAAATAGGATTGCAAAAAAGTAATATAACATCACAATTAGTTCCCATTTTTCTAGAATTCCCAATCGAATATATATATATATATATATATATATATATATATATATATATATATATATATATATATACATATACACATATATATACATATACACATATATATACATATATACACATATATATGCCTGCAGCTGTAGCCCTGTGGCATCCAATCCCGTCAGATCTTGGAAGCTAAGCAGGGTCGGGCCTGGTTAGTACCTGGATGGGAGACCGCCTGGGAACACCAGAAGCTGTAGGCTTGGGAGAAGGACCTGGCAACCCCCTCCCAAAAATCAATCTGCCATTGAAAACCCTATGAACAGCAGACAAGCACTGACAATAGTGTTTCCCCTGTTGTACAGAAAGTCGCTATGAGTCGGATACCAACTCGATGGCACCGAACAACAACAACAACATACACACACACACACACACACACACACACACACACACACACACACACGCACACATATATATGGAGAGAGAGAGAGAGAGAGAACAAAAAAAGAGAATGGAATGGAATAATTAGGCAGGAGTATTTAGAAGATGATAAGACTGTTTACTGAAAAATCCAGAAGGAAATATGGACAGGAAATGTAACCAATAAAGTGATGCAGAAGCCAAACAAGAAAATGCATATATATTTCTTAATGCTTTTTAATAAAAATCAATAACATAAACCTTTAGGGTGAAAACCTGTATGCTATTACAATGGAAGTTAAGAGAAATAGCACTGACTACTTCAATAAAATCAGGCACCTATACAAGGAACATACCAAGAAGTTAAAATTATATTACATAGATACCAATAGTCATTAAAAGGTATAATCAATGTTAATGCAATTCATATGAACAGTGCCTAGGAATTCTTATGTCCTTACTACCCCCAAAAATTCACAGATTCAATGCAATCCCCATCAAAATAGAAATGATATTGCAAAAAGCCATAATAAATGATGTTGGGTGTTTTCACCACAAGGAAATGAGTGTTTGAAGAGATAATCAGTTTACTCTGATTAAACATGCAATGCATACATACAGCCAAATTTTACATGACCCCATATTAATTTGAACAACTTTTATGTTTTATATGTCTGTTAAAAAATAAATTTAAAGATAGGAAAAGAAAAGAAAAAATATATAAAAACCTTTCTTCACAACTATGGAAAAATTATTACCAACATCACAAAAAACCAGAAATCTAAACCCATATATGGAAATGTCACAATGCAATGCATGTCAGAATGAAACACATTAAGTTGTATATTAAAGATTTCCAATTTAAAAAAGGGCTGGGATTTAGCTCAGTTGGTAGAGTGCTGCTCGCAGTCTCTGAGGTCCCGAGTTCGATTCCCAGCACCATAAAATGGGAGAAGGACGTGGCAACCCACTCCCAAGACAATCCCAAAACAGTCAGCCATTGAAAACCCTATGAGGGTCTCTATGAGTCAGACACGACTTGACGGCATCTAACAACAACGACAATTTAAAAAAAAAAAAAAACAGAAATCTTCCAGAAGAGCTAAAGAAATTTGACATTAAAAGAACAAAGCTGTAAACATCCCAACACCATAATAAAAATGTAAGATAATGCACAGTTATCAGAAGAGTATAACATTTACTTGAAGGCATTCATAAATATAGTACAGAATAAAATACCTAGTAGTAATTCTATGCATTCAGAGCTAATTCACACTCAAAAAATATTGCCACAAGTACATTATAGCAAGGACAGCTTCTTCAATAAATGATGCTAAGAATCTAGATATTCTCTTGCAAAGGAATGAAATCTGACCCCATCTACTCACCCTGCAGAAAACTATACACAAAATGAATCCAATAATTAAATATAAAATATGGAGATAAGAAACTTCCAAAAAACACACCCAGACATTTGTACAGGCAATAATATTTTGAATTAGACCCCAAAGCCACAGGTAATAAAAAACAGAATATACAAATAACATTATTTCAAATTAAGAATTTTCTGCAAGGCAAAGAAAACAGTCAATGAGTGGTGAAAACCTATAAATGAGAAAAGGGGGGTTGAAAGCTGTAAATAAGGCAAGGTACTATTATCCAGAATATAAAACAAACTTTTAAACAGTCAATGACAAAACCCACAAACACCACAAATAAATTTGGAAAGAAATCTCAAAAGACATGTTTCTTTTTGCTGTTTTGATATTTTGGGACAAGGTCCCAGTATGAAGCCCTGGCTGACCATGAAGTCACTATGGAGACCAGACTGGCCTGAAATTTTGATCAATCCTCCATTCTCAGCTTCTCAAGCGCTGGAATTATAGGCATGTGCCACCATGTCCCACTGAATACAAATATTCCAAATGAGGAAATGTAAACTGAGCTGGACTTTAAAAATTAAAGGCACCACCACAAAAGGATCTTCTGGGCAGTAGCTGTTCTGTAGGGACAATGGGGATTTTCCACCTGTGTTTAAAGACCCATTCTCTGATCTTTGATTTTTTGGATGGAAATTTTGCTGCACTCTCTTGGTGCAGATCTCATACCAATGACTTAGGCTGTGTTTCTAAAAGCATCATTGGAACCTATGCATTGATGGCCCAGGGTGGAGCAGAGACAGGGATGGTAGAGTAGAGTGGGGAAACTTTAGGTCTGGAAAGAAAATAAATAAAACACTGTCTCTCCCTTTGAGAGAATAAAGCTAGTTAACAGAAGACACAAAATATATTAGAGGTTCATTCTAGGGAGATAAGAGTCAGAAATGTAGTAAGGGGATGCGTTGAGAGGGCACTGATTCATGTATCCAACTACCTGTTAGGCATTATCTATGCTGAAAACTAATAGAAAATAAATAAATTTAAAAATATACTTACTGAAAATATTTACTTCCCTCTTTTTGATGCATGGTGTTCTTATTCATCACCAAAGTCATAAGGGGGAAAAAAGCAGCAATCACTGCATCCCCATCCTGGTACACACTTGATTCAATTGTGCCCATACAGTAGGAGTTTTTAAAGGATGAGGCTTGCTGGGGAAACTGAAGAAGCGGGAACATAAAAATGAAAAGCACCATTGCAGAAGGGTCTTCAGACACTATGTCTGGGTGGAGATGGATACTGTGTATAAATGTCTTATCTGTGTCTCTCTGTGTGCTCAGTTTTGTTGTGGATTATTGTGGCAACTCTAATTACCCCAACTTCTTTCAGCCCAGCCTCTCCCTCCACTCCTCTGGAGGAATCTAAAACTCTTTCTGCCCTGAGGTTCTGCACCTGGATCCTACATCCAGGTAAAACACACAAGCTGGAAAATATGTTTGAATAAAATTCTCTCCAGCCCCAGGGTCCATGATTTCATCCAAAACCACAAGTATCAAGGCACAGGGAATAACTCTTTGGGGGAGAATTGGTCCCAAGCCTGTGCCAAGAAACTGTCTGCCTGAAAGGCATTTAGCATGATGCAAGGGCACTAATTCACAGTACACCATGTTAGGTGAAAGGTGAAAAGTAGCATGGTGTCCATGACATAGAGGAATGGGCCAAAAATCTTTGGGGTATCATGTTCTTCAGTGACCATGTTGGGGATGTTAAACCTCATCTACTCAGATTTCAAGGAACCAAAGAACGTACCTTGTGTGACCCACACGATTCTGAATATCAACCGCATGTGCACCCACAAGTTTATGTCAGTCTCTTTGTCTGGTAGGACCCATATTTATGTTGGATTCAGAATTCTAAATCAGTAACACAAAGTCAATACCAGGGCTTCAAACCTAGAAATATCGGGTTAAGTTTGAGTCACAGCCTCAATACGTTAAACTGTGGGGGGGTTATGTCCAGTGCACATTTGTGTTTAAACTTGTAATCCCAGGTGTATATTTATAAATATTGTTTTCTTTTTTTCAATATTTTAACATATTGAAATAGGTAGTGATACAAAAAAATAAAAGTTGAACCTTAAAGCACTTTTTAACTGTTTTTGTTGTTGTTGTTGTTGTTGTTGTTGTTGTTGTTGTTGTTCACGTTCAGGGTCTGAAAAAGTTTAATAGATGCTTTAACTAAAATGGGCTGAGGATTTAGACTTGGGGTGAATTTGAAGCCCAGCTGCCTACACATAGAATTTAAATATGAATGTGAACAGAGTCTGAACCACCTATATTTGAACATACTAAATGTGCAACTAAAACTAAACCCGATATTCATGGTTTTGAAGCCATGGTCAATACAGAAATCAAGTTTTCTCTTTGTGTTTTGAACTCGACTCTCTTCTGTATTGCTGTCTTCTTTTATTGGAACTGCATTTGTTTATCACATGTTGTCATGATCCATCTGTACATCGATAGCATTGCGTTCTTCCATTGTTTATGGCTTTCCAAGAACAAGCAACTAAGAATACTCCAGTACTGCTCTTGAATCATCCTGTAGACATGGCTACCTGAAGAAAAGAAATTTTGAGTATGTACAATGCAAATAGACTGGGATTTAGCTCAGTTGGTAGAGCACCACTCTGCAGTCTCTGAGGTCCCAAGTTCAATTTCCAATACCGCAAAAATGGGAGAAGATGTGGCAATCCACTCCTGAGGCAATCCCAAAACAATTAGCCATTGAAAACCCTATGGAGGTCATTATGAGTCGGACATGACTTGATGGCACCTAACAACAACACAATGCAAATTAGGAAAATATGTAAAGATCCAAGTGGGTGAACAAATTAATTTGGATTCTACAAATAAAATTCAGCAAGACAGCAGAATTCCTAGTAACCTTAATGGAAGGAAACAAATCAAGAAAAGGAAATCCAAAGTTGAAAAGTTAATACTGTTGGTTTAAATGACTATAACAGTACTAGACAAATTAAGAAGAATCACTTGTCCACGGAAGAAAAATTATGTCCCCAAATTTTTCTTTTTGAATGCTGAAGCAGTTTTCAGGTCCTCATTTCATTTAGGAAACACAGAAGTTAATTTAAGAGGTTATACCACATCTAGAATGTGTTTTATTTCAGAACCCATGAAGAGAGTTTCTATGGGCCTTAGCAAAATAATGTAGCACTTGGGGGCAAAGGTGCAGCCCAGGATCCCTGCACTGGAGGCCAAGATGGAGAAGACTTCCACATCCACCATGACCTTCCCCTTGGTGCTGTGGTAGACAGGGAGGAAGGTGACCCAGACATTGCAGAATACCACCATGCTGAATGTCAGGAACTTGGCCTCATTGAATGTGTCAGGAAAGTTTCTGGGCAGGAAAGCCAGAGTGAAGCTCCCCAGGGCCAGAGAGCCCAGGTATCCGAGGCTACAGTAGAAGGCAGTGGCTGAGCCCTTGTTGCACACGATGATGATGTGGCCATGTCCAGAGTATGCATCCATGTCAATAAAGGGAGGAGAGGTTCCCAGCCACATTCCACAGAGGATAATTTGTATCATAGTGTGGATGGGAATAATGAAGTTAGGTGCCCTCAACAGCAGCCATCACCTTATCCTTTTCCCTAGAGCAGAGACCTTAAAGGCCAGAACCTCAGTGACAGTTTTGGTCAAGACAGTGGAAACAGCCACAGTGAAGACAACTCCAAATATGGTCTGCTGGAGGATTCAGGAGGCTGTGCTGGGATGGCCAAGGAAGAGTAAGGAGTAGAGAAAAGAGCAGGTGAAGGAGATGATCAGGACATAGCTGAGAGCATGGTTATTGGCCTTTCCAATGAGAGTGTCTTGGTGCTTCACAAGGACCCCAAGAAGAACAGCTGTTAGTGCTGAGAAGGACAGAGCCATCTAGACCAGGAACATCCCGAAGGAATCTTCACAGGCCAGAAATGTCACAGCTTTTTGGTGACATCAGTTTTGCTCTATGTTTGCATACAATCATCTGGAAGCTTCACACACTGATCCATATCTGGTGAGGAGCAGAATTTGTCATTAGTTTATGTTTAGCATTTTTCTTTTATCCAGAGTTCCCCTTCCTTTATAAGTTCATGAAACAACATTACCCAAATTGTCTTCCTTCGTTGCTTCACACACCAAATAAAAAAATGTTAAGTAGGTCTTAATCCCAAATAAATACCGCCCATCTTCTTCATGATTACATGAACAAGATATTATTCCTTCTCATAGTTCAAATATGTGTGTGTGTGTGTGTGTGTGTGTGTGTATTATATGTTTTTGTCATGAATGATATTGTTGTTTCTGGTTTTGCAGAAGTTTGTGTTCTCAACTACATTGCATAAATATAATTTCGTCCTCACAATACATATATGGAGCATTTACAATATTTATTATTTTGGTGATTGTTGTTAGGTGCCATCGAGTCGGTGTCTGACTCATAGCAACCCTATGTACAACAAACAAAACAGTATTGATAGTGATTTTCTGCTATTCATAGGGTTTTCAATGGATGATTGTATTTTGGCAGTGGGTTGCCAGGTCCTTCTCCCAAGCCTACAGCACCTGGTGTTCCCAGAAGGTCTCCTATCTAAGTACTAACCAGGCCCAACTCTGCTTACCTTCCAAGATCTAATGGGATCTGACACCACAGTGGTATGGTTGCAGGCTATTTATTATAAAAGCATATTTTTATACCTTACATAGTACAGTGTATGTAATTCCTAACGCAGCCTGTATATACTTATATATGTATCTTCTTGATGAATTCTTCAAGATCATATAAACATTCATCCAGGAGATGTAAAAATTAAACTACATGCTCTGAATGTAGGAACACCTAATTTTTTTAAACAAACATTGATAGAAATAAGGAGAAAGATGGGCCTCAATACTGTCATAGAGGGTGACTTAAATACCATCATCTAAACAAGAAATTCATAAAAATCAGCTATGGAATATCATTGTTAATTTATTCTTTAGTTCAAATGGACTGAACAGACATTCCAGGTATTCCATCCATCAGCAAATAATTTATATTATTTTTATGAACATATTTAATTTTTCTTTTTTCCCCTTTATTGGTAAATATTGGTGGGGGTACAGAGTAATAGAGCATTTGCTTTTTCCATTATGCAACTATTCTATCACTTTTGGTTACACCTTCATCAACTTACAAGGTCTATGAAATCTTTTGACTAATACGTAGTAAAACTTGTATGCATATTTGGGTTATATTGCCCTACTTTTCCCATGTACTTATGAAGTTTCCTCACTTACACTAAGAGTGTCCTCTCCCCCTTCTCCCCATCCCACCTTCTGCAATCTTTGCTTCCCTCTGCTAGTCCCTTCCCTCCTTCTTTCTACTCCTTATATTTTCCCTTCTTTGTTAAGTTTAATTCTGCATTTTTATATATCTACTTATTGATCATATGCCTGCAACTGCACCACTGTGACATCTGATCCCATCAGGTCTTGGAAACTAAGCAGTGTTGGGCCTGGGTAGTCCTTGGATGAGAGACTGCCTGGGAACACCAGGTTCTGTAGGCTTGGGAGAAGGACCTGGCAACCCACTCCCAAAAAAACAATCAGCCATTGAAAACCCTATGAATAGCAGAGAAGCACAACAATAGTGTTTTGCCTGTTATACATAGTGTCACTATCAGTTGGACACCCACTGGACAGCACCTAATAACAATTGACCATATGTTATACCACAAAACAATCCTTAACAAATTTTTAAATAATGAAGTAATATCTTGCATCACTATTATTCACAATACAGTAAAAGTGGGAATCAACAGGATGGGAACCAATTAAATTATGCAAATGAAAAGACATTGAACAACTCCTTTCTGAATGAAAAATGAGTCATTAGTAAAGTCAGAGAGGCAATTAAAAACCCCTTCATTCAAACTAAAATGGGAATACCATAAACTGTGGGATAACAAAGTGCAAAGTGGCAATAAAAAGAGAAAAATTTTACAGTAATGAGTGCTTTCATTGAAGAATAGGAACCTAACTATACATCTGGGCTGGGGTTTAGCTCAGTTGGTAGAGC
>VMDO01012864.1:0-60383 GCA_007922755.1 Pedetes capensis
CACCTGGTTCTGTGAATTCTGGCTGCACCTACTTCCTCAGTTCAGCCATGGTCCCTCCTCTCAGAATTCAAACAAATTTGCTTCCTTCCCATCTCAGGCTCACCTCCCCCTCTAATTCTTCCCCACCTCACTTCTCTGTCACAGCTTTCTGAGTCTTCCTCCTCTCCTTGCCCTCCTCAATCCACTCCCATGTCCCTCCATCCAGTCACAGTGTTGAACCATCCTCCTCAGGGCCTCCCTGGATCCCACCTCCTGGACTCCTAGCGGTGGTAAAGTATTGATAAATAGAGATGTCACATGGAGGATGAAGGTGCGCCTGACTCATGCCATGGTATTTTCAGTTGCATCATATGGTTGTGAAAGCTGGACATTGAACAAGGGAGACAGGAGAGGAATTGATGCTTTTGAATTGTGGTGCTGGAGACGATTATGTGGACTGTCAAAAGAACCAACAGATCTGTCCTAGAAGTCCTACCAGAGTGCTCCCAGGAAACAAGGATGGCTAGACTGTGTCTTACATATTTTGGACATGTAGTCAGGAGAGACCAGTCCCTGGAAAAGGACATCATGTTTGGGAGAGTGGCAGGTCAACAAAAAAAAAAAAAAAAAAAAAGAGGAAAAAATCTTCCACTAAATGAATTGACAGTGTCTGCAACAAGGGCTTAAACATAAATAAGATCGTATGCCTGGCACAGAATTGGGGAGTGTTTTGTTCTGCTGTGCATAGGGTCACCATGAGTCTGACCCAACTTGACAGCACCTAACAACAACAGCCCTCACTATGCTTCCCATCCCAATAAATGGCCCCCCCAGCCCCCTCATCCTTGCCCCTTCCACCTCAGTCACTCTCAGCTCCTTCCCTCTTCACCCCTTCCTCCACACACAGCCATCACTGAGTGTTGTCCCTTCTGCACCTATCTCTCCCTGGAACCCAGCTCTCCTCCGTCCCTGCTGCCCCCACTGCCGGTCACCACAGTCCCTCTTCTGGAGGATGGTAGCACCCACCTGCCTGGTCGCCCCTTCCATGCATCCTCTGCACCGCAGCCACAGTGAGCTTCCCGAGGTGTGAACCTGACTGTGTTACTCCCTAGCTTAAAACCTTCCAGTGGTTTTCATGGCCCTCAGGATCAAGCCCATCTGCAGGTGGCCCTGCACGGTCTGGCTTGGCCCAACTCACCCTTTCATCCCAAGTGAGTTCAGTTCAGTTGCTCAGTGGGCCTTAGAGCCTCTCTCTCTGTCTTAAAAAATTGAGATATAATTTATGTATAGTTCACTACTTTAAAGTATCAAACTCAGAGGTTTTCAGTATATTCACAAGACTGTGCAGTCCTCACAACCATCTAATTCTGCAACGTTGTTATCATCTCCAAAAGAAACTTGTACCCATTGCAGTTACTGCTCCTTCCTCTCCCAATCCTGGCAGCCACCCATCTACTTCCTTTCTTTATAGGTTTACTGATTCTGAACATTTCACACAAAAGAAATAATACAATATATGGCTTTTTGGCGCCTGCTTTCTTTCACTTGTCTCCAAGGCCCTGAGGCCTTGTATTTGCTCTGAGAACTTCAAAGACACTGTTACTCTACCTCCCGGCAGTCCTAATAACCCTCTACGTGCTCAGCCCTCAGGTCTTATTCCTTCTTTGGGGAGTCTTTTTCTGACCCAAGCTCTTGAATCTTAGGCTGGGCTGGTACCCCTGCTTTAGGCCATGGCACCCCCACCTCTCCCAGCCTAAGCCTCATTACATCACATCTTTAGTACTCATCCAATTTACTTCCTTGCTAGACTATAAACCCCATCAGGGAAAGGATTTGCCATCCAAGCCTGGTGTATAAAATGTCCTCAGTAACATATGCTACATATGTTTATAATTGATACCTGAAAAAAGTGTACCAAAATCTATTAGATCTTAAAGCCAGGTGTGGTGATGCCTGCCTGTAATCCTAGCCCTTGGGAGGCTGAGGCAAGAGGATTGAAAGTTCAAAGCCAAGCTGGGCCACATATTGAATCTCTCTCTTTCAAACACAAACAAATAAGACATCCCACCCCCAAAAAGGACCTATTAGACCTTGTTGTTGTTTGGTGCTGTCAAATTGGTTTCCAACTCATAGTGATCTTATGTACAATAGGTGAAACACTATTGTCAGTGTTTCTCTGCTATTCATAGGGTTTTCAATGGTTGGTTGTTTTTTGGCAGTGGGTTTCCGGGTCCTTCTCCCAAGCCTATAGTACCTGGTATTCCCAGGCAGCCTCCCATCCAAGTACTAACTAGGCCTGACCCTGCTTAGCTTCCGAGATCTGACGGGATTGGGCGCCACAGTGGTACCGTTGCAGGTGTTAGACCTTAGGCAGAGTCTATTGGTAATTCAGCACCAGCACTCAGGTAACCCTCAGCTCAGTCTCTAGAACTCCAGTCTTTACTCCTAGGGCCTCAACATGTGTCTGGAAATCTCAATGTGTGACTTCTTATTTTCGCCCTCTCTGACATTGGGATGGGATTAGGGGGACGTAGGGAAGGACTTTGGACAAGACCTTGCATCTCAGAGAATCTACACAGTGAGGATGGGCTGAGGTGGGAAGTTGCCAGCCCAGAGCCTTCAGGGTTTTTGTGGAAAGGCAGGGCATGACGGCCAGACTGCAGGCTCCTGAAGTCCAGCCAGGCCATGCTTGACCTTGTCTCCTCACCCTAAGCACTGGTGGAGAAGGATGTGTCCCATATGTGCCTAGTGAAGGAATCAGTGCACACAGGCCTTAGCTGTGGGATTTGCAGCTAGGAGCGACCTGAGGACTGGCATACTGCTTCTTGTTGTTGTTATTGTTGTTTGTTTTTGTTTTGTTCCTTGTGGTACTTGGGGGTTGAACCCAGGACTTTGCACATATTTTGCAAGTGTTCTACCACTGAGCCACACACTTTTTAATTTTTTTTGAGTCAGGGTCTTGCTAAATTACATACGCTGCCTCTGGCCTCAGACACATGATCTTCCTGCCTTGGCCTCCTGCGTTGCTGGGATTACAGGTGTGGGCCACCATATCTGGAAATACTACAGTTTTGTCTTCTTGTCCATGGTGGCAATGCTGGGGCCTTGTGGTTATGTTCAGAAGGAGGTGGGCCCCAGAGAGACATATGCTGGAGTCTAAGGAGTAGAGGCTGAAATCCTAGAGGCTGAGATAAGGATTTGCTCAGTCTTCTGCCAGAGAGATAGCTGCCACCTTGGAGAGGTTTGAGGATATAATGTTGTTGTTGCTGTTAGGTACTGTTGAGTCAGTATCCGACTCGTTGTTGTTGTTAAGTGCCATCAAGTTGGTATCCTACTCATAGCAACCCTGCGTACAACAGATGAAACACTATTGTCAGTGCTTCTCTGCTGTTCATAGGGTTTTCAATGGTTGATTGAATTTTGGGAGTAGGTTTCTGAGTCCGTCTCCCAAGCCTACAGCACCTGGTGTTCCCAGGCGGTCTCCCATCCAAGTACTAACCAGGCCTGATGCTGCTTAGATTCCAAGATCTGATGGGATCGGATGCCACAGGGCTATGGCTGCAGGCCTTGAGGATGTAATGTTGTTGTTGTTAGGTGCCATCGAGTTGGTGTCTGACTCATAAAGACCCTATGTACGATAGCAGAAACACTATTGTCAATGCTTCTCTGCCATTCATAGGGTTATCAATAGCTGATTGTTTTGGGGAGAGGGTTCCTGGGTCTTTCTCCCAAGCCTACAGCACCTGGTTTTCCCAGGCAGTTTCCCATTTAAACACTAACCAGACCTGATCCTACTTAGCTGCCGAGATCTGATGGGATCAGTCGCCACAGTGGTATGGCTACAGACCTTGAGGATGTAATAAGCCCCCAAAACTCCCCTAGTGGTAGAGGCACCTGCACTCTCAGGAGACAAGTCAGCAAGCCAGGTTGGGCACCTTGTTTTCACGAGGTCAGTGTATGGGCCATTTGGACCTTGACTGTTGCCATTCAAGGCTCTATCAAATGATTGCTGGGATTTTTCTAGTGGGGTAGAAATACCACTCAGTCAATCCCTGAACTGATGGCAAGAATGGGGAGCAGGAATGTGGAATTGTTGCATGCTTCGTCCATAATTCATTCTTGAGGCACTTACATTCTCCCATCTAACTCTCACCATACAGTGGGACAACCTGGGTATTATTGGCCCTACTGTACAAATGAGGAAATGGAGGTGCCATATATTTGAAATGGCCAGAGAACTCTGGGACAGTATTTGGTTGGGGCTGAATCAAGGTTTATAGAGTCCAAATCCTTTCCACTGCATTCCAGCCCCCTCTTCCTCTCAGTTGACTATGGGAGGGGGTGGATGTCCGCTTCAGCCAGGGCCTTTGTCTCCCTTGTGGAACAAGGCAGGGGCCTCAGAAAGAAGTCCCAGCTGGAGGGATTGTCCCATTCAGCCCCCATATAAAGGAAGCTTCCTTTTTTTATTTTATTTTTTGACAAGGTCTTATAATGTAGCTCAGGCTAACCTTGCATTTGCTATGGAGCCCAGGCTGGCCTCGAACTCATGATCCTCCTGCTTCTGCTTCCTGAGTCCTGGAATTACAGATGTGCACCATCATGCCCAGAAAGGAGACTTCCTCTACAGCATCCTAGACAGCCTGTGGGCCAAGCGGCTCCCTCAGGCAGGGGTTGGGGGATTGTGCACTTGGGAGCAGGCTGAAGCACTGGGGAGAAGGAAGGAGAGGAGATCCTGAGGCGCTATGCCCAGAACAGTGGAGTAGAAGTGGGGGCCTGCCCCACAGCTGGGGATTTGGTAGTTCTGGAGAGGGCATTTCTAGGCAGGTGAGGCCCCTTTGCAGTATGTCTGTGAACCAAGTTCAGGCTGTTGGCCCCGAGAAAACTCAGTGCGAGGTACACAGGGCTAGTATTGCCAGATTTAGCAAATTATAAGACCAGACATGCAGTTGAATTTGAATTTCAGGTAAACAATGAATCATTTTTTTAAGTATAAATGAGCCCCAGATAAATAACAGATAACTTTTAATATAAATATATCCCTATTATTTCCTAGGATATACTTAGACTCTCATGAAGTCCAGGCAGCTAGACTTGTCTCCCCAAGTCTTAAAGAGGACAGAAAATTAATTCAAACTAAGGAATCATGACTGGTTCATTTTTATATCTGAGTGTAGGGTAATATTTTTGTGGGCAGGGACCTTTCAAATATTCCTTTCAAATTTTAATGCTTAGTTGAAACTTTGGTGGTTTGCTATGCTTTTATGGTTGTTGTTGTTAGATGCCGTCGAGTTGTCTCCCACTCATAGCAACCCTCATAGGGTTTTCAATGGCTGATTATTTCGGGATTGCCTAGGGGGTGGGTTGCCATGTCCTTCTCCCACTTTCTCGGTGCTGGGAATAGAACTCCGGACCTCAGAGACTGCAGAGTGGCGCTCTACCAATTGAGCTAAATCCCAGCACGCTTTTATGGTTATCTTGTTACTATTGCTTAGTTTGGCTGCTGACAATAACAAAATGGGATAATAATAGGCCATATTCACAGAAATTTTGTTGATTGTTAGGTGCTGTCCAGTCCTGTCCTCATAGCGACCCTCATAGGGTTTTCAATGGCTGATTGTTTTGGGATTGCCTCAGGAGTGGATTGCCAAGTCCTTCTCCCATTATTTGTGATGCTGGGAATCGAACCTGGGACCTCAGAGACTGCAGAGCAGTGCTCTATCAACTGAGCTAAATCCCAGCCCCCATAGAAAGGTAGGGAGAAGGAAACGAGTTAACTGTAAAGCACAAGTGAATGGGGCAAAGTCATCTAGGTACAACCAGCTGAGGGTTCTGTAAAGCTACATTGCCAGCCCCAAGCGAACAGCCCATGGTGACCGCTGCATGCTGCCGCCCCAGGGCTCTCCTGCCAGTGCCCTTCCACCTGTCCCTCTAGGAGGACATTTACTGGTTCAGCAGAGAAGTGGCCCAGAAGCGCTGGTGTGTGTTGCTGGAGGTTTGGGCCACTTGAGGCCGACATAGCAGTGGAAACTGGGGGCATGCTGGACACATCTCCGCTTCCCCCCATCTGCTTCTCTGGGCTCATATTGCTGATTCAAGGAAAGAAGGAAAAAGGAAAGGGGGAAAAAAGCCAACAGATAAAAGTCAAAGACAATAAGGGGAAATTTGCTGAGCGCTGAAATTGTCTCCCAGGTCCTAACGAGGGAGCATGCGGCTTGGTGCACGCAGGGATCTGGGACAGACAGTGGCCATGCCTGAGCCTGCCGAGGCAGTGGACAGGCATTGGGGTGGGAGACAGGTTCCCTGGAGAGGCCCCAGACTCTAGCACCAGGCCAGAGGAGGGCAGCTGTGATCCCTGGGTCCAGGCCTTCTGCCTGAGACAGGGCCATAAGGCTGGGGACACGTCCTGGATGTGTCCTGTAATGGTAAATTCCTTCCAGGATAAAAAGAAAAAGCCCAGGAGCTCAGCGGCTTTGTGATGCTTCAGGGTCCGGTGTCTCCACTGACTCCATCCTCCCCCTGTGAGATTCCTAATCTCTTTCTCTGGGGGAGACTGGATGGGCAGTAGGGATCGTCCTTGGGCTCAGAGGACCAAGACAATGTGGAAGGCGCTGGCTCTCCTTGTCCCCACCCTCCCACATCCACCCCAGCCAGCCCTGGCTACCTAACGCTCATCCTTCAGGAGCACCCACCATGTGCCCGGCTTGTTGCGTGATTGCAATTGGTTCTATGAGGGGTTGAGTTGTTGTTGTTAGGTGCCATTGAGTCAGTATCTGACTCATAGCGACCCTCATAGGGTTTTCAATGGCTGACTGTTTTGGGATTGCCTTGGGAGTGGATTGCCAGGTCCTTCTCCCATGAGGGGTTGAGTAGCTTGCTCAAAATCAGCTGGTAAGCAGCTGAACGGATGCTTGAGCCTGGGCATTAGCCTCTGAGCCTAGCTTTTAACCCTTTACTATATGGTCTCCTGCTGGACCAGGCATGGTTTCAGAGTCCTTTGCAACACAGTGCTGTGGATGGCCACTGCCCATAGAACTGAACTGGCCCATGAAATGAAACCTCCTTTCCAAACTTGTGACGTTGGCACATGGCACATGGCACATGGCATATGACACATGGCCAATCACTGTGGCTGCCAGATGACTTGAATGGGTGTCCTTCCCCCTGATATATTTCTTTATGGAATTATGGGATAGGAGATCTAGAATGGACTTAAGCCAGGGAGTGCAGGATGTAGTTTTCCTGGAAGGAAACGAAGGCCCAGAGAAGTGAACATGTTTGCCCAGGACCACACAGCGTCAGGATTAGACTCCAGATGTCTGGCATCCCAGTCAGGGACCCCTTGTTAACTCTCCCTGACAGCTGTGCTCTTCACCCAGACCCCAGCCCAAAAGTTTTGACTTGAGATGGCAACCTGAGTCCCAGGCCTTGCTTTGGGGCTGGGTGTGCTTCTTTATCCGGATGGGGAGCAGGAAGGCAGAACTGGAACCCAGCCACAGAGGTGTTTGGTGGGGCTGAGGGCCTCAGAGAAGGTGAACTTTGCGTTCGCAAACAAGTGTGGAAGACTAGATGAGGTAGTGGGCACCTATGGAGGGCATGAGGCTCCATGCCCTGGACAGTCCTGGCTGTCCTGTCTATTTTGGGAAGAGAAGGATGGGCCTACATTTCTTGGGCACAAATTGAGGTTAAATCAGCTTAAAGGACTGGCAATCGTGCATCCAGAGCCTTTCCTGTCCAGGTCCTAGGAATACCTGGGGTTCCCATCTGGCCAATTTCAGATGGCCCTGAAGGTGCCTTTCCAGATGCTTGGCCCCTTGGGGCACAAGGTCAAGAAATGTCACAGACAACTCCCCACACATACACACTGCCTTGTCTACAGACAAGAGCCCCCTTGTCTTTGTCTTCTGTTTAGCTTCATGAAATATTGTATTATTTCAATAGCTATTCACACATAAATGAATGTGAACTCGATCCGTATCAAATTCAGCATCAAGCCCACGTCCAGGTAGGTGAGGAGGGATGCAGGTAGGAACCTCCCACAGGGGGCGTGGCCAGTGGTGGCCCAGGGTCCCTCAGGTCCCCTTCCCACCCCTCACTTCTGCTCCTCCCAGCCTCACAGAAGTGCCCCTCCTTGAGAGGCTTGGAGAGCTTAGGGGTTTGTCCTAGCTCACGCCATCCTAATCTCAGGGCAGCAGGTGATTTAGTGGGTAGCATCCTCTAATTCCCTCTAGATCTGTCAGGGGAATTTTGCCACTGGAAGGTTTTGAAGGTTTTAAGAATATTTTCATTACACAAACCACCCTGGAAGTAACTGTTCCTTAGCCACGAGCACTGGGAAAGGCTTATGGTGGCTATAGAGATGTGAAGGGTCAGGGAGTATGTGCCAGGGGCATCAGTACCCCCCCCCCAAGATCACCTTTATGGTTTCCCACAGCTCAGGGAGCCTCCTTGTCCCTCTGTGCTGCTCTCTACTCACCAGCCACAAGCTCCTCTATTTGTCTAATTTCCAGAGCCTATCACAGTACCTGGCACATAGCAAGCACTCAAGAAATGTTTGCCAATCAAGAATCTACCCCAGAGGGGATGGGGGTCATGTCAGGGTCGTGGAAAGAGGCAAACATGAGCAATGTATGATAACATGTATGTATGGCAATACTATCATGAAACCTGTTAAGTTGTACACTAACTAAAACACGACTAATTAAAATATGGCTAAAATGAAAAATAAAATAAATGCAGGGCTGTTTTAAGAATTTAGTTTTGACCCTCAGACTTTTAAAACTAAAGAGATTTTATCTTCTGGTTTTGAAAATATTGTAGAAAATGCAAAAGATAAAGGAAAACATGAAAATAAATTATGGAAAATTTAGAAAGCATAAAGTATATTCATAATTCCCCTCCCAATGACTACTGCTGTTAATATTTGGACATATTTCCTTGTAGTCTTTATTTACATTATTCATTCGATTATTATATGTAATTTGCATTATGCTTTTCATGAACCTCATAATAAACCTCATAATCATTCAACCTCATAATAAAACACTTCTTGCTTTTAATATTTAAAAAAAAAGGAAGAAGAAGAAGAATCTACCCAGCTCTTCACATACCATAATTTAACCTGCCTTACCAAGGACCTGCCAGGAAAGCCCCCAGGGCTTCAACTGGTACTCCTTCCCCTAGACCTCCACCCTCTGGCTGTGCAAGGATGAGCATATTGGCAAAGGAGGTCTTAGGATTCCTCTAGAAGCGTTTTTCATAATCAGGCTCCAGGAAGGAATTGGGGAATTCCTTAAACAGCTTGTGTGCATTTGGGCAAAAAACCATTTTGCTTGCCAGCTCCCTGACATGTCTATTAAAGGGATCTACCTGCCAGCCCTCCTGACCACCACGGGAGGGGCCGCCCTAGACCTCCAGGCTGCTGTCTGCAACCCCTTGGGGCTGCCCGTTCTGTGCCAGTGCCTTATTCCTCTACCCTATCCCCCTCCAGCCACAGCTGGCCCTGAGACAGCAGCTGCTTATCCTTCCTCTTGGCTAGGGACACATCTGCATGTGGCAGTGCCCAGATAATTCCCAATTACCTTCTCTGCTGACTGCACAGGAACTGAGTGCTTTCTCCAGCCCCCACCCCACCCCCTGGGGAAACAAAGCTGAATGTTCCCGCACCCAGTGTCCTCACTGGCCAAGGAGATTATGGCTCTGTCCGGTTCTAGGAAGAGTGGGGCCAGAGTGTGTTCTTAGGAGAGCAGAGAGGCACCGAGGGATCTTGCAGGTCCCCAGACAGGGCAAATGGAGCAAGGCTGTGAGAGGCAGTGATGCAATCCGAATAAGTGGAGACTGGGGGGAAAATCAGAGAGAGAAGACGGTGAGGGAGGAGGAGGGAAACCTCTTTACCAGGAGATCTTGTTTATTTCTATTCTCTTTGAAGTTAGACTTCAAGTGGTATCAGAAGGGGAAGAGCAGAAAAGAAGCAAGGAAGGAAAAAACATCAGAGACTTCAGGCAGCTGATGCGTGCAGCTTCCAGTTCCTGCAGGGAGACTTACTCGATGCACGCCCAACCCCGTGCCAGAGGCAGAGCGCCAGATCTCTGTACCCAGGGGGATGCAAATTTGTGACTATCAGGGAGGGGCTTTCTGGACAACACTTTGCCAGAAGACAGTAACATCCTAGAGGGTAGGGATGTGGTTCTCGGGACCATTTGTGGTTTTCATTTTATGTTTTTGACAGGGTCTAGCTGTGTTACTCAGGTTGGTCTTGAACTCCTGGGCTCAAGTGATCCTCCTGTTTCAGCTTCCTCATAGCTGGGATTGCAGGCACAGACCAACAGGATCATTTCTGTACCTATGATGCCTAGAACAGAGCTTGCATACCGTAGTTGGTGGATAAAAAGTAGTTATGTGCTAGAAGCTATGCAAAGTCTTTGTATGTGTTTACTCAGCTTGTACTTTCATAAGGATATGAAATAGGTCCTGTTATTCTCAGGCTGCAAAAGAGGACATGGAAAAAGAGAGGTTGAGGGACTTGTGGAAGGTCAGAAAGCTTAAAGGTGGCAGAACTGGGATTCAAAGCCATGCAGGCTGATTTGGGACTGTGCTCCTATTTACTCTGCTCTACAGACACGGGGTTTAGCTCAGTTGGTAGAGTGCCACTCTGCGCTATCTGAGGCCCTGGGTTCAGTCCCCAGCACTGCAAAAGCAGGAGAAGGACTTGGCAGCCCACTCTCGAAACAATCCTGAACCAATCAGCCATTGAAAACCCTGTGAGGGTTGCTAGGAGTCAGATATGACTCCATGGCACCTAACAACAACAGACTCTTGAAAGAAAGAGAGAATGAAAAGAAAGAAAAATATGTAAGTCACAGAACTGAAAGAGACCATAGAGGTCACTCGCATCCAATTCCTTGTTTTTTCAAGTAAGGAGGGGCGAGGGGAAGGTTCTCCGCTAAGACCCTTGGCACTAGCCGGCTGCAGCAGCAGAGCTGAGATTAGAACCCAGACCTCTTCGTGGCCAGTCCTGGGAGCTTTTGATCCACCAGTGTGGGAGAGAATAACAGGGCCTTGGCTAAGAACTGGCTTTCATAGCAGCTGAGTCTGCTGAGCTTGGGAAGCTGGTGGAAAACAGCCCTCTGCTGTTGCTCCCCAGCCCTCCGTCCATAGGGTTGGGCTGGCTCCACAGGGCACACCCAGGCTCTTCAGGCCTTGGCAGCCCAGCCCAGCCCAGCAGGAAGTTGTCAAAACTGTAGGTCCACAGGAGGCAGGCTTGCAGCATCCCCGAGGGAAGCTGCTGAGGCCGGCCCTGAGGAACCAGGGTTAGTCTGAGGCACCCGGTACTCTGGGGCCCAGTCAGGGCCATGCCCTGCCCGGTGCAGACTTTCTGTGCTTGGATTGCTGCCAAAATTCCCAGTTCTTTGGTAACCTGAATACTTAACATTTTCAGGGTAATTTTTCTCCCAAGGCATTTGTCCTGGACCACTAATATCTGGTACATCAGATATCATTTTTGATTTGACATATTTAAAGTTCATTTTTTCCCTAGACAAGACAAATTGAATTTGAAGCTTTTCATTTGGGGCTTTTCAAAAAGATTGGTGCTGGGACACACTGGGTTCCCAAACTGATGTCATTTGATTAGCCCTTGCCTTCTTCCCCCACTTTTTGGGTGGCGGGGGGTAATTGTAGTTGTTCCAACTGGGAGAAGGTATGGTTGGTTTTTTTTCCTCTAAGAGGGGAAAACAAATTCTATTAGTTGGATGAGTGTCTGTGGTCTCCTATTTTTCCCCACTGCCTGGGGGGACGTTCCAGAAGAGAAGCTTCCCAGCAGCACACAACCTGACCATCTAGGGAGGCCTTTGCCTGGGTCGTGGAGGGCAGGGTTTAGTTAGCT
Organism: Pedetes capensis; assembly: GCA_007922755.1. Classification (NCBI taxonomy): domain Eukaryota; kingdom Metazoa; phylum Chordata; class Mammalia; order Rodentia; family Pedetidae; genus Pedetes; species Pedetes capensis. The sequence continues at coordinate 11,861 of VMDO01012864.1, forward strand.
CTGTCCCGCCCACCTTAGACAACACTAGGAAGTTGCCAGTGTGGGGCTGGGGTGGACGCAGCATAGGTTTCCCACAATGCTGTGTGGCTGGGCCACTTCCTCTCCAGCCAGTCCATCCTGCTGAGCCCAGGACCAACCCAAGGAGTCCTAGAGATGGCTCTGGAAAGGCAGAGGTCACCATAGTCACCATAGTAACACAGCTAGACCCTGTCAAAAACATAAAATAAAAACCACAATGGTCCCGAGAACTGAATCCCTACCCTCTAGGATGTTACTGTCTTCTGGCAAAGTGTTGTCCAGAAAGCCCCTCCCTGATAGTCACATATTTGCATCCCCCTGGGTACAGAGATCTGGCACTCTGCCTCTGGCATGGGGTTGGGCATGGATCGAATAAGCCACTTCGATGGGGGCAGGGATGCTATGACCCTTGTCATCTCGATTGTTCAGGACACAGGCAGAGTAGCTGGATGAGACAAGACTGCCTGGAGGTTTCTGGGGTCATGGCCAAGAGGGGGGGATCCCCAGTTTCCCCTAGGCTTTTCCTCCCATGATAGGAGGAGTTGTGGAGATGCTGACTCTGCTGGAAACCATGGCTCTCTTCTGCTTTTGGGTAATGAGTGGAGACAGAGGAGGTCGACCAGCTGTCTCTCAAACCTGGCTTTTCAGTGTGGTGGCCAGACCTGGAGGGCAGAGGCAAGAGGCGGGGAGGAGGGTCCCTGCAAGGGGAGCTGGTGCATGTCGGCCTGGGCTTTCCCTCAGGGACTGAGATTTTCTCAGCCCTCCAGCCCTTACTGGACTTGCCCCTGCCACAACAAAGTCCCAGCTCCACCCATGAGCCCAGCTTACTAGAGTTTGTATACTGCAGTCAGAAGTGGAGTTAGGGAGTTATCCCTGATCAGCTTTGCAGCAGTAAAACCTAATCTTGCTAAATAAATAAAGCCTTGAATAAAGGCTTGCTTATTCCTTACTAATATTTTCCTACTGCCCAAGGCAATGTAGCTCTGTGACCTTTAGCCAGTTGCTTAACCTCTCTGTGTCTATCCCCATATCTATAGAAAGTGAGTATAATACTGTTTGCTTTCCTCCACCCTGGTTATTGTGGGGGTCAAAAATAATGATGTGTGTGAAAGTCTTATAGATGGCAGGTGCTTTCCCACTGTAAGGGATCCTAATGATCATCACGCCTATTGCAGAGCAACCAGAATAGCCATTCCTCACAGCATAAAGTACAGCACCATGAGCTCCATTATAGCAGAGGGGAAAAAAAGAGCCAATTTTCCCAGTGGGAGAGTGACCCCAGACAAAGCAGAAAGATCAATAAAATAGCCCAAAGAGAACAATTGGAATGATTTAGTATTAGGGCTCACGCCAGGGTAGCCAATAACAAAAATGTTCTTCATCCTCATCAGAAACGGTGTCAGAGCCAAGGACAATCACTCCACCCTCTTCTAAGCCTGGGGTCAAGCATTATTTTTCTCATTTGATGCTATGTGGTTGAAGTTTAGAGCCAGTCAGAGTTGGCTTTGGTTCTCAGCACAAAAGTCAAGGGTCAAAGTGAGCTTCTTCTCTTCCCTGCTTCAGGAAGAAATCCAGAGTGGGACCATTTCTCCCTCATTTTGGTAAAACAAAAACAAAGCCAGGTGTCGGGGGCCATGCCTGTAATCCCAGTGATTCGGGAGGTGGAGGGAGGAGGATTGCAAGTTTCAGGCCAGAGGCAGCCTGCGTAATTTAGTGAGACACTGATTCAAAACAAAAAATAAAAAAATGGGCTACGAGTGCGGCCCAATGGTAGAGCGCCTCCAAAGTATGTGTAAGGCCCTGGATTCATCCTCCAAGTACCACAAAAACCAAAACCGGACAAACAAATGATCTTTTCCTTTGGGAAACTACCCTATTCTCATTCTCATTGCTGATAGGATTGACTTTTTCTCTGGTTTGACCAATCAGAGTACTACATTCTCCTGGCTATAGTGATTGGTTCACTGGTAGGCTTGTGGTCCAATCCAGGCCAATGAAAGGTAGCCTCTGGGACTGTTGCTGGTATGATTAGGAAAGAGAAGTTCTCCTTCTTTGGGAGTGGCCAAGGTGGAAGGTATGTGCCTGGAGTTTTTGGCGGTCACTTTTGCCGCCATCTAGGAATGAAACTGGGCTGGGATTTAGCTCAGTTGGTAGAGCGCTGTGCTGCAGTCTCTGAGGTCCCGAGCTCAATTCCCAGCACTGCAAAAATGGGAGAAGGACCTGACAATCCACTCCCAAGGCAATCCCAAAACAGTCAGCCATTAAAAACCCTATGAGGGTGGCTATGAGTTGGATACCAACTCGACGGCACCTAACAACAACAACAACAACAACAACAGGAATAAAACTAAAGTTGAAGAAAGCAGAGGTAAGAGATAGAGTGAGTCTCACTGATATGGTTTGAGCACAAGATTAACTGTATGGAAAAGATAAGGTGAAGCAAGCCAAGTAAGGAGGTTTAGGGTTGGCTTGTTTGAATAATTTCAGTGGGCTCCAGCGCACAGGAGTCTCTAGTTAGTTGCCTGGTGTCTGAGGTGATTCAGATGGGTCAGGGGCAGAGAGAGTGGCCTTAAGTGTAACAGCCCAATAGAGGAAGTGGTTTGGGGTGTGGACTCTCCATTAACTGGTTTGCATTTAGAGAGTTATGTTCCCTTTGCTCTGGTGTCAATCAGGTCCCAAGATGCCAAAGCATCAGGAATACAGAAAATAAAAAACATGATTAATACAGCTGGGATGGCTAGGGCTTCTCTCCACATGGCAGCTCATCCTCTTAGAGGCTAGTCTCGGCTTGTTCACATGGTGGTGCAAGGTTTCCCAGCAGCCAGAGAGGACAACCCTCCAGGTACAAGCACTTTTTTGGCTTCTGTTTGTGTATTGTTTGTTTGTTTGTTTCTCTCTTTCTTTCTTTCTTTCCTTCCTTCCTTCTTTCTTTCTTTCCTTCTTCCTTTCTTCTTTTTCTTTCTTTTTCCTAATTCTTTCTTTTTTCTATTTCTTTCTTTCTTTCTTTTGTACTAGGGGGTTGAACTCAAGCCTTCACACATGCTAGGCAAGTCCTCTACCATTAAGCTGCCCCCCACCCTGCCCCTTTTTTCTTTGTTATTTTGAGACAGGGTCTCACCAAATTGCACAGGCTGCCTCTGGCCTCAAACACGTGACCCTCCTGCCTCAGCCTCCTGAGTTGCTGGGATTATAGGCGTGCACTCTGGTGCCCAGCTGTTTTCTATTGTCCTATGGGGCAAAGCATGTCACATGGCCAAACCCAGTGGGACGGAGGAAGGTGGCCCCAGAAGGCATGACTCGCCTGTGGTGAGTGACTCACCTGTGACTCACCTTTGCCATTGTTGCAGCTGTCCACCTACAGCCTTTCCATTGCACGGCAGCTCCATCTGCGAGACTGCGAGACTGAGCCAAAGTTTGCCTTCTGCTAAATTATACTGTTGATTAGCAACCCTCCTCCAACCTTGTCCACATGGCAAGGCTTTGGCAACCATATCACCTTGGGATCATCTAAGTGGACAGGCTGCCCAGGACTCCACCTCCTCTCGTGCTTCTTCTTTCTCTTCTAAACATAATAGCCCAAATGCAAAGAGGACATAGGAACTCAGCTCTTGAAGTCAGCCACCCATTTAGCCAACAAATATTTGTTTTGTACCTACTTTGTGCCAGGATCTGGCCTAGATGCTGGGGTTCCATAAGAAATCAAAACAGATCAACGCCCATGGCAGGGATGGAGAGGGAAATATTAGTAATCAGCCGTGGGGGAGGGTAGATGGGTGACAGGGGAAGCGCTGACTGCGATTCAAAGAACTCTTCACCCCAGAGAGGTAGCAGGACCAGTAACAGTGGCCTTGGAAGGTGCTCCGAGAACTGCTGATGGGCAAGGCAGCCCGACCACGGGCGAACCTGGAGACTGCAGGGCAGTCTCATCACTGTGCGCCTGTGCTCCAGACCTCAGCATTAGGACGGTGGCACAGCCCACATGTACTTTTGCTGTGGGCAGAACAGGGGATGGGCTGACAAACAGAAGTCAGCTGAAAATTGTGCGCGTGTGTGCGTGTGTGTGCGTGTGTGTGCGCGTGTGTGTTTGGGGTAGGGATAGGTACAGATCATAGATGGATAGATGGATGTATCGCACTGGGGCATGGCAAGCCAGAGGGCCCATGTTCTAATCCTCAGATGTGATTTGGAGGCAAGTCTTGTAAAACCTCTAAGCCTCTATGGCATCATCCAACAAATGGGATGAAGAATAAAACCCTGCCATGCTCTGCCAAGGATGGAAGGATTATAAATCTCTCCTTCCTGAAGTATGGAGGGAGATTCGTGGACTGTTTCCACGCTCCCCAGATAATCGCTGGGCTGTGCAGATCTGTTCCAGACTTGGGGTCCCATGAACTCTAAGCCCATGAGAGGGAGGGAGCTGGGACCTCCTCTCCTATGACTGTCACAGACCTGTAGGGCAGGGACGGGCCTATAAGTTGCTCCATCAGAGAAATACACACATTGTATACACAGAAAAAGTGAGGCCATATGGGCAGGTGTTAACTTAGGAATTATGTTTTTTTAAAAAAAATGAGACAGTTATGGCAAACCTAAGGGGCAGTTTTCTGATCTGTGCTATTTCTTGGAGACATATGCCTGAGATGATGCTTTGGCCCTTGACAGGGAGGTCCTGCCTGGGGTTCAGAAGCCTTCAGTGCCAAGGGGAAGCCTCTTGTGTCTTCTGATTGGGCTCATTGGCCTGCCAAGAGCTGCAATGTGTGAGCTACTGAGTCCAGAGAATTCTCTTTGGGGATGGTGGGGGGTATAAATAGCTGTCTGCTCTGGCACTGGGAGAGGCTGAAGGAAGCCAGCTGGGGAAAGAAGGACAGGCCTGCCCCTGGCTCCGGCCAGATCCCCAGAGGCTAGGCTTTGAAGGGGCTTCATTCTAAATGACATACACAAGGGAAAGGAGACAGGAATCCTCTTTTCCTTCACCAGCGGTCTGAGAGCTTCTCTCCTTGTGCAGTAGATTTAAACAAGGACATCACACTTTGCAAAGCTGGCATCTATGGAGCATGTAAAGCCCAAGGAGGGTTAGGGCTTGGGCAGAGCTCGAGGCCCTGCTGACTGCTCCTTTGGATTTTTCCTAGGAGCTTCAGGCCTGGCCTCTCCAGCATCTTGCAGCTGGCTCTTACCACTCTCCTTGTTTGATTTACTAAAGCTCTGTTTTGGTTCACTGTTTTACACCCACACTGACAGTCTGTCGTCCCCCCAAGGCCCTGGGATATCTGCCAGGCAGGGAAATCAAATGTGAAGTTAAATACAGCTCAGCTCCTCATCATCTTCTCAGCCCCCCACTCCTGTCTCCTTCCTTCCTTCCCAGGAATGAAGAATCCCCAAGAAGAGCCTGCACTGCCTTGAACATTTCCGGGAAGTGTTTTTTCTGGGAATGCTACCCCAAAGTAGGGCCTAGTATAATGGACTCCTATGTATACAAAACTCGGCTTTAATAATTGTCCACATTTTGCTGATCTTATTTTTCTAACCTCCTATACATCTTCTGTGTGGGCTGGGATTTGGCTCAGTTGGTAGAGCGCTGCGCTGCAGTCTCTGAGGTCCCGAGTTCAATTCCCAGCACCGCAAAAATGGGAGAAGGGCCTGGCAATCCACTCCCAAGGCAATCCCGAAACAGTCAGCCATTGAAAACCCTATGAGGGTCGCTATGAGTCGGATACCCACTCGACAGCACCTAACAACAACAGCAACAACATACATCTTCTGAAGGATTTTAGGGTAAGCCCCAGACATCATACCCACTTTGTTCTCAACTATTTCAGTTTACATCACTAATGAATAAGGAAGCATTTAAAAATCATTAACCTATCACCACCTAAAATGGAATCCACATTCAAATTTCTCTCCTTGTCCCAAAGTTGGTGTTTACAGCTGGTTTAGACCAGTGTCTGTGAACAAAATGAAGAGGTTTGCTAAGGAAATGAAGAGTGAGCAGAATTTGAATAAGAAGTTGAACCCTTGGGCCATTCTCGGGCTTCTTGCAGAATTTGCTTACATCTAAATAATGGGCTTGTTATATAAGAGTCTCAATTTTTCCAGCCACCATATCAGGATGGAAGGCCTGTACCGTGCTGGACGCTGGACGCAATCAATTGTTATGAGATGGTGTGTGACTTTTTGTAGATGTCTCTCTTTTCTTTCACCTCATCCCTCTTCCTTTATAAACCTCTCTCTTCTCGATAGATGCCCCTTTCCCCCCTCAGTCTTTTCTGTGTCAAGGGCACTTCTCTGGAGTGGATCCTCTCCTTGAGGACTCTTCCTTCTTTCCTCTTGGGAGGGTGAGGGATCATTCACTGAGCTTTGGTGCATAGTCCCTGCACCTTGCTGCACCTTTTCTTCTTAGTTCTGTCAGCACCGCTTTCTTTGCAGCTGTCTTATTTTTGGGTTCCTCCAAGAGCAGAGCCTGAGGCAAGGATTCTGGTTCAAGACATCAATTTGAGAAGTGTCTATGGGAAGCAAGAGTGAGGGCCAGGGGGAGTCTAGGGGAATGGAGGTGAGCCAATAAAAAGTGCCTTATTGATCTGATACTTGGGGTGAACACTTGGGCCTCAATCCCATGTGGGTGGCACCCCAAGATTGCCCCGTGGAGGGTGGGAGGCTGGGCATTTACCAACAGACCTCCCATCCTTCACTCCCAGCTTTCAGGCTGAGTGTGTGGCCTAGAAGGGCTCCTTAGGGCAGGACAGATACTGTGAGGAGTGCTGGACAGTGGAAGTGTTGCCGCAGTCCAGCTGCAGCCTAGGATCCAGGGGTTCCTGAAGGAGGGTGAGGAGTTGGCCATGGGAGACAGAGACACAGCAGCTCAGAGGCAGTGTGATTCTGTTCCATTTATTGCTCAGATAGCTCAGCTTTTTATACAGTTTTTTTAGACTTAGGTCATGCAAGCAGTAAGAACAGTACGTGGGGTTTTCCACGGAAAACAGGTGCACAAGCACATATTGATCATAATAGCCCACAGCCCAAGGCATAAATAATAGCCCACAGCCCAGAGCATAAACTTTACTATCTTTAGATAACAAACATCAGGGATGTCTGTTTCTACTCAGGGGTTTCATAAATGACAAACTATAATGGGGTACTTGAACTCTACCCTTATTTATCATTCTAACCATATGGTATGTTCCTATGTAAGAATGTGGAGGGTCAGACTGACAGAAACAATAGCCCCCACTCCTACCACTAGCTGGGAACCAAGGTTTGCCTTCAATCAGATAAGCACCTCCCTATGCTGTGTATACCTTGGGCAGTGGAGCATTACTTTTCTCTTTCTGTTCTTATAACAATTGTTCTGCTTGTGGAGGTGGAAACTCAGTCTACTTTGGAACAAGCAATTTTCCTTGTTGTAATTTATTCATAAAATATTTAGTATTAAATTGCCATGGAGGTCCTTGCAAGCCTATTTTAATGAGAACATAGTTCTCAGGGCACCCCTCACATATGGCAGACATACACCCCACATACGGCAGATAGCTGCGGTGACTCAGTGAGGAAGGGACAGTCCTTTCCAGTAGTTTCCCTTATTCTGGGGAAACAGACGATTGTACATTCTTATTCTCATATCCAACATTATCAAATATGTTATCAAGAATCCAGGAAATATTAGAAAAAGAAAAGTGAAAATCCCAAGTCCCGCTCCGTGAAGAGGCCTTCCTTGAAGTACTCTTCCCAATGCAGGGAACTTGTCACACAGCATGGGAGGATCTGGACGTGGCAAAGTGTGGGTCGCAGCTGCAGGGAATGCTGGTGTATTGGGGCACTGAACGCATCTGGTACAGCAGTTCTTATTCATTTTGCTCCCTTGACTTGTTAATAATAATGGCAACAACACATTTTATTGGGTGCTTTCTGTGTACCAGTCATTGGGCTGGTGACTTCTCAAACATTTCCTCACCTAATCTTTTAAAGACCCTCTAAGGGCCCATTGTGGATTGAACAAGTGAGGCCTAGCATGAGGACTCTCTGGGGGGAGCTGGGGTAGAAGGAGGGCTGGGCCAGGACTCAATTACCTTTCTTTGCATCCTTGGTTCTACCATCTCCACATCTGAGAGGGTGAGTTCCTAGAGAAGGAACCTTGTGGATCTGGGAATGACAATGTACCTAGGCCACTGCAGCTGGATTTTTGTGGGTGGACATCACTAGTCTCATGCTGATGTGGAAAGCTCGGAGCAAATTACTTGGCATTCATTTCAGAAAATGGGGTGTACCTTTCTTGTTTGTATGCTACTAAGGAAATAGCCTCTAGGGTGGGGTCTCCTGAAAGGTCCTGCTAGGTTGGCCTGCCTTTTTCCTCTCCACACTCAGGAAAGGCAAAGGCCTGCCTTTGGAGGTTCAGCTTGCTCAGGGCTACCCCCAGACTCTGCCAGCTGCTTGGTAGATGTGAGCTGCCACCTTGGGGGAGACCAAGAGAGTGCCCAAGGATGGAAAAGGATGTGGAAGGAGACCTTGAAGAACACGCCCTCCACTCTGAGCCTGGATAGCCATGCCACAGACGAAGGACTAAGACCTCTAGACTTCTGCTCTGGAGACCCCTTTAATGCGGGAAGCTCCCAAGCTAGTCTTGGTGAGGCATCTCAGGCTTGTGACAGCTCAGAAACGAGATGGCATAGCTCATCCCAGATGGGCCATCAAGGGGCACTATATCCTTCCCAAGCCCCTGCACTCACCTCAGGCAGGCAGGGACTGGGTGGATCATGACACTTGTACCTTTCGTGGCCCCTGGCAATGAGGACTTAGCTCAGCTCCATACCCTTGGGCAGTACCACCCTCTCCCTGATGTTCTGGCAACTACACGTCTTTCCTCTGTGAGATGTCACCTCCAGGAATTCATGGGACAGAGAACTTTAAGAGCCTCGCCTCCAGTGTCCTTCCCTTTCAGGATGAGGACACAGAAACCCGGGGAGCCTGCATGCAGCAGTGGCTCTAGACCTGGCTGTTGAACCAGATGTGAGTCCTGCTGTCCCCTGGCTGGTCTTGGGCACAGAGTGATGGATAAGCTGTGGCAGGGACTCTTAGGAGTTAGAGTGGGGCTCGAGGTCTTCCCAAACAAAGTCATAAATGTCATGGGACTCCAGAGAGCATGAGATGTTGTAGTGAGTGTTTGCTTTCTAATTTTTCTTTAAAAATTTGTTTTATTTGTCTGTTTTTCTGGCATCTCATGGAGGATACTTGGTCCTGCAGTCTCAGCCTGTGAGGGACAGCAAGTGATGCAGGCCCTTCTTACAATGCTCCTTGGCACTAGATACTGAGCAAGAGTGGCTCTTCTACCATTCTGGCAGGATACTGATGGCCCTGTCTGCCCCTACGTGGGAGGGAGGAGCTGCCTGAAGAAGAGAGAGGTGCAGAGGAAATGGTCTCATGTGGGGCTCACTGCTTTTTCTCTGGGCCCAGATAGTGGAGCAAGAACCTCACCTACAACCTCCTTTTTCCCAATAGGGAACCCACGGGGACCAGGTGAGTGCGACCGAGTGAGAGACACCTCGGGAGGTCTCTTAAAAACAGCTCTTTATTGCACAGCACTTAAAAGTGCTGTAGCCTTAAAGTATTGCATAGCTCTGAGGGTTAAGTGACAAACAGCTCTGTAGCTCATCTGTGATGGTGGTCTGCTCGGGTTGGCCTCTGGTGCTGGTCTGGTAGCTGCTCCTGTGCTCTCTGCAGTAGCCGCACTCAGTGTTTTCTCCTCAGCAGTCATCCTCTAGTGTCTCTCAAGGTCTTCTCCTCTGGCAGTCTTCTGTCTCCGTCAAAGTCGCAGTGGTATGGCAGCATCATCCCAAAGGGGTGAGCAAGCTCTCCTTATATACCCCTTGAGACCAATCAGAACTCAGGTCTTTGTTTGAAGATGACCAATCACAAGCTGGATGCAAATGAGGCAAAATTCAAGTGCTTATTTGATAGGTGCAAAGGAGGCAGGTTGTAACCAATCACAGGTATTCCCTTATTAGCCAATGGGGTGATAGGACACCACCTATCAGAAAGTGAGGGCCTAAAAGTGGGGCATGCCCCAGTCAAGCTAGGAAGGGGCCATCTTGTCGGCGTTGGGGCACTAAATGCACTTGCAGACCTCATGGACTCAAGCTGGGTGTGCCACAGCGAGTCACACAAGAGTCCTAAGTGCACCTCAAGCCTTGATGCAGGCTAAATAACCCTTGAGTCATTTCTTCTCCTCTTTGTACCCCACATTTATCCCTATGGCTGGGATTTAGCTCAGTTGGTAGAGCGCCACTCTGCAGTCTCTGAGGTCCCGGGTTCAATGCCCAGCACCACAAAAATGGGAGAAGGACGTGTTAACCCACTCCCAAGGCAATCCAGAAACAATCTGCCATTGAAAACCCTATGAGGGTCACTATGAGTCATACACAACTCAATGGCACCTAACAAGAACAACATTTATCCGTACAGTGTCAGAGACAGGCTGGGGCCCAGACTTCCCAGCAACATGGGCCAATACAACCTCTCCTTTACTTAGGTTGGTTTGCCTTAGGTTTCTCTCCCCAGCTCCTGACTGGCACAGAGACAGCCTTTCCCTGAACTGCCAAGTGACCCACTAAGACTGCAGCAGCCACATCTGTGGGCCCATTCTGTGCCCTCCCTTCATTCAAGAGTTTGGGAATCCCTTTTTTCTCCCTTAAACTATTACACAGGTGCAATGGATTAAATGTTCTTGTCCCCCAAAATTATGTTGAAATCCTCCCCTGCAAGGTGAAGGTATTAGGAGGTAGGCACGTTGGGAGCAATGAGGTCATAAGGATAGAACACTATGAGTGGGATTGTTGTTGTTGTTGTTAGGTGCTGTCGAGTCAAGTCTGACTCATAGTGACCCTCATAGGGTTTTCAATGGCTGACTGTTTTTTTCGGGATTGCCTTGGGAGTGGGTTGCCACATCCTCCTCCCATTTTGCGGTGCTGGGAATCGAACTCAGGATCTCAGAGACTGCAGAGCAGCGCTCTACAAACTGAGCTAAACCCCAGCCCATGAGTGGGATTAGCACTTTTATAAAAGGGTTCCCCCTTCCTGAAAGCCCTCCCATCCTCTTTCTACCAGGTGAGGACACAACGTTAAGATGGCAGTCTATGATCTGGAAGGGGATCCCCACCAGAACCCGATCATGCTGGGACTTGACCTTGGACTTTCATCCTCCAGAACTGTCAGAAATAAATGTCTATTGTTTATACCACACCTAGTCCAGGACACTTTGTTACAGCAGCTCGAGCTGACTGAGATAGCTGTCATCTGCTTATGATGAGCAAGTTGACACCCATGTGTTCCCTAACAGGACCACTGACATTTAGAGCCTATTGGTAATTGTGAAGGGGTGGAAGGAAGGTTCGCTTACATCCAGACACTGTGCTAGGTCATTCTATCATTTACTCCCCAGAGACACCAGTGGCTTTTTGGGGGAGGGGTTGGTCTTTAGACTCGCTCATGGAAATGACTGCCTGTGACTGGCTGGCTCCCAAGGCCCCCAGGATGTGGGCTGAGTGGGTCAGGTCGTGCAGGAGCTGCAGGAATGACTGCTCTGTGGCTGTCACAAGCCTCGCTCATCTTTTCTACTCTCTGTGCATGGCAGGGTCTGCTATTGAGCTGCAAGTTTTTTTGTTGGATGCTTTGCTGACTTTTGTTGGTGTTTGGTTTTTGTCTTTGGTTTTTTAAATGAGTTGGTGCATCTCGGGTCTGGTTTGCAGAACCACGCTGCCTCTGGTGCAGAATGTGCTCCTCTGCCAGCCCCAGGCTTCAGGGTAATCCTTTTGCCTGAATAACTGGTGACTGGCTGTGGCCACGCCCGGGCGGAGCTGACCCCAGTGATGGCTGGACACCAGCCAGGCCTTGCCCTGTCACACACAAACAGCTGTCCCGAAGCCCCTTCACAAAGTCCATGGGCAAAGTTAATTTATTTGAATCAACAAGCAAACAAACAAATAAAGATTATGTCGTGATTGTTACCAAAAAAAGACAAGCATTTTCACTGGAGAGGTTTCACAGTCTGGGAATGAGCCTTAGTGCCAGGCCTTGGGTGCCAAATCTCTCAGTCTGATGGAGTCACAACACTCATGGTTCCCAGAGCAGTCCGACCCTGGCCACCACGCAGCCCCTGCTCCAGAACTCAGGACTTACAACTCTTTTAATACCCAGCTTTTGTGCCCATCAAAGTCCCTTCCACATGTCCTTTTCCATCCAGCCTTCTTTCTCTGCCTTCGGCTGTCACTTGCTGCTCCTACTTTCACCTCTGCCTCTCCATGCACCAAGCTTCCAACTCAAGGGCCTCCTCTCTGCGGGAAATTCATGTCTCTTGCTTCCTCCAAAATCTCCCAATTCCTTGCTGCCAGTTCGCACCCGTGGCCTCCCCTGTTCCAGCCCATCTCTGGAAACCATCACCTGCCTGGAGGGACACCCTGGCGTCAGAGGACCTGAGCTCTAGGCCTTGTTCTGCCATCTGTTGACTCTTATGGTCTTAGGTATAGGCTCAGCATCTCTCATGCAAAAATCCAAGATCCAGCCAGGTATGGTGGTGTATACTTATCATCCTAGCAAATCGGGAGGCAGAGGCAGGATGGTCAAGAGTTGAGGCCAGAGGTAGCCTGTATAATTTAACAAGAACCTGTCTCAAAATTTAAAAAGTGAAAAAATAAAAAATGAGCCCAGTGGTAAAACATTTGCAAGGTATGTGCGAGGCCTTGGGTTCAAGTCCCACGTATACACACATTCTCACACACACAGTCCAAAATGCTCCAAAAACCCAAAGAGTTTTGAGTGATGACATGAGGTCATCAGTGGAAAATTACACACTATGAAACCTTGTTTCATGCACAAAACCATTAAAATATTGTATAAAATGACCTTCAAGCTATGTGTATAAGATGTATATGAAATATAGATAAATGAAATATAGATAAATAGATAAATTTCATGTCTACACTTGGGTCCCATTCTCAAGATATCTTATTGTTGTTGTTAGGTGCCGTCAAGTCGGTATCCGACTCATAGTGACCCTCATAGGGTTTTCAATGGCTGACTGTTTCAGGATTGCCTTGGGAGTGGATTGCCACATCCTTCTCCCATTTTGCAGTGCTGGGAATCGAAGTTGGGACCTCAGAGCCTGCAGCTCAGCGCTCTACCAACTGAGCTAAATCCCAGCCAAAGATATCTTATTAGGTATATGAAAATATTCCAAACCTGAAAAACATCTAAAATCCAAAATACTTCTGGTCCCAAACACTTTGTTGTTGTGTTAGGTGCCGTCGACTCACAGCAACCTTATGTACAACAGGTAAAAAGTATTGTTAGTGCTTCTCTGCTATTCATAGGGTTTTCAATGGCTGATTTGTTTTTTGGGAGTGGGTTGCCAGGTCCTTCTCCCAAGCCTACAGTACCTGGTGTTCCAAGGCAGTCTCCCATCTAAGTACTAACCAGGCCTGACCCTGCTTAGCTTCTGAGATCTGACAGGATCAGACCCCACAGTGGTATGGCTGCAGGCCCCAAGCACTTTAGATAAGGGATAGTTAACCTATATTTTCTTATTTTTACAGTCTCAGTTATCCTACACAGCAACAGACACTGTTGTGTCTTGAAAAGTGTGCAAATGCTACAGAGTGCAAGCAGGGTTCCTGTGGGACCCTGGGCTCTGCCACCCTCAGCTCAGGCCATTTCCCACCCATGAAGACAGCACCATGCTTTCAGGGTTTTGGTGTTGCTGTGGTAAAGTGTCCATCTTGGCACACCAGTGAGTGGGGTTTTGCCACAGGGATGTAAGTCCTTGACTTGCATTTTATTTGGTGAGCTTCTCCAGCCCACAGCACCAGTTGGGGCTGAGCACAAAGCAGTGCCCAGTCTTACAGAGTATTGCTTTGATTCAAGTTTCCTTGGACAGATCCACCACCCAGGGTGATGTTGTCACTGGGGTGGCAGGATGGTGGAAAAACCCCAGCCCCCTGTTCATCTTCCTGAGCATGACCTCTGGACGGAAGGGCAAGCCTGGCATTCTGGCCCAGGGCTCTGGCACTCAATGCAGCAGTGCCAGCCCAGGGCTCAGGACCATCTGCTAAAGGATTTCACTTTCCCACTGGACTAAAAGTGCCCACAGAATGAATGGGAAACATGGCCTTGCTTAGGATGAGCCAGTGAGACAAGACCCACCATTTGACATGCAAACCCCAAACAGGGACACTGCCATGTTACAAATCCAGTGTGGGACCAACCCTGGATCACTTGGAGGGCCATGCCAGAGACCCCTCGCCTCGGGATCATGGTGTTAAATATGGGACCCTCACTGCCTGAGTGCAGCACTACCCTCAACAAAAGACCTCTAGTTTCAGTGCCCTCCAAGGGTGCCTGGAAACCCCACAGCCCCCTGAAAGTCATCTCCTTTGTTCTCATGAAAACCACCCTAAGTGGTTACAGCTGATGAGGAAATGACCATGGCCCTTCCAAAAAGCCTCCCTCGTGAATGTTATTCAGAAGACATATTCTGGATCCTTCCTCCTCCAATCAACACATACTCCATTCACAGATACTCATGGCTACATATTCTACTTGACAAAATTCATCTTGTGAAACTAACCCAGCCTATGCTCAGGGCAACGCCATTGCAAACACCGTAACATTATGTCAGTCACAGTAGACACAAGACCAGCCACCAGAGAACTAATTTGAGTGCCACCTCCACCAGCCCTTGCTCAGACAATCCCAACCCTTCAGTCACTCAAAGTGTGTTTGCCTCAGCCAGACATGTGGATGGAGTTGGAAACAACACCCCAAGGAGCTTCCCCAGTCTTGGCTGACCCCAAAGACTGGGAAAGTTGGAGCTTTGCTTCAAATCCATCCAGAGGAACATGCATAATAAAGAAATAAATGTTTCCAACACGTGTTGCTTGGGAGTCTCCAGCTGTGCAGGGGTGCAGTCTCCACAGTGTTCCCCAGAACTCTCGCATGGAACTTTGTTCTGAGATGCTCCAGAGGCTCTCAAATCGCCTGGATCACACTGAAGCATGCAGTGAAAGCCAGGTGGAACTGGGAGGGAATTTGGCGAGAATCGGGTACAATCCACATTCCCCTGGCTGGGTCCCCTTCCTGGTGAGCATGGAATCATGGGTATATATCTTTGGTTTCAAGCAATGTGGAGTCTTATGGCTTTGGAAAGGTGGCTTTGAAGACAGAGAGAAATGGACAGTGTCCTAGGTGAGGGATGTTCGCACGTGGTTCTCCTCTGGAGACGCCTGGAAGCCAAGGTTTCTTCCCTCTCGTGGTCCTTGGGGGAAGGGCAGCTGCCAAGGCCTCAGCACCCGGGGTCGTGGTCCAGCTGCTCCAGCATCTCCTGCAGAGCATCCTGCAGCCGGCTCAAGGCCACCACCTCCGTGGAGAAGAGCGAGGCTTCCAGGATGCCATCTGGGGTCTCCAGTCTTTTCTGGCCACTGATCTGGGACAGGGGGCAGCTCTTAGAGGCGGCCAGCAGGTAGAGAAGGTCCCGGAGGTTCTGCAGGTCATTAGATATTTGCACCATATCTCGGGAAGGCAGAGTGGTGAGGATCTTTTGGTAGACTGCCAATGTCTGGTCCATCTTGGACAAACTCAGGACAGGGTGGAGCCCAGGAATGAAGTCCAAACCCATGACCTTCTGTTTAGAGGACATCGGCTGCTGTACAGGGTGAAGGGGGGAGAGCAGGTGCTCAGCGAGTGGGCAGAAAAAGCATTTTTGGAAGCCCTCTACTTCCCTTGTGGGTCTGGGTTGCCTCCTTTCCCCCTGCCTCACCTTCTGGTCTAGGCCCTTGTTGCCTGTGCCCGGGTGACTGCTGAATCTCTAAGCTGGTCATCTGGACCCTTGCCCATCCCAAACCCCCTCACTCCCTGCTTGTGACTAATCTTCTTGGTCATTCCTTTCTGTAAATGGCCTCTGTGAAGAACCAGCCATGGCTCCCTATTTCCTACCTAGTTGAGTCTTTTCCTGGTCACCTTAGTCCTTCATAAGCACCTTCTTCCCCTGGCACTCTCATTCTCTTCCAGCCTCAGCAGATTCCTCCCTCCTAGTGAGGTTCTTGGGCTGGGATTTAGCTCAGTTGGTAGAACACTGCACTGCAGTCTCTAAGGTCCCGAGTTCAATTCCCAGCACCGCAAAAATGGGAGAAGGACCTGGCAATCCACTCCCAAGGCAATCCCGAAACAGTCAGCCATTGAAAACCCTATGAGGGTCGCTATGAGTCGGATACCGACTTGACGGCACCTAACAACAAGAAACTAACAGTGAGGTTCTTGTGCAGTCCCCCCTTCTAAGGGTCAAGGTCACACCCCAGCGAGTGCCCTACTTCCCTCCCCTGCACAGCAGGGACTCGAGTTTACCAGGAAGGGCTATCCTAGCCCTACAGCCCCAGCACTTACTCTTGACCTCACCCAAGTTGAGACTTTCTGGGTCTCTCCCAAGCAGCCTTGCTGAATGGTTATTTTGAAAGAAGACCTAAGAGTTTTCTCTATGAACTGCCCAAGACTCTGTCTAATGCTGAGCAGCCCCTACTTCTGGCCACCTAAGTTCTCCCTGGCTGCCCAAGGCCAGTATGAGCCACCTACAGTGGCCAAGAGATGAGGATGACTGCAAATGTCCCACCCAGAGATTTGCACTTGCTGGACCTAGTTTAAATCTCATAATAACCTGGAGGACATTATATGATGGTCCCACTATCTAGAGGATAAAAGAAAGGCTTGGCACGTGCCTGTAATCCCAGCGGCTCAGGAGGATCGCAAGGTCGGGACCAGAGGCAGTATGTGTAATTTAGCGAGACCCTGTCTCAAAAAGTAAAAAAAAAAAAAATGGGCTGTGGGTGCAGCTCAGTGGTCCAGCACTCGCAGAGCATGTGAACTCGAGGCTCTGGGTTCAACACCCAGTACCACAAAAAAAAAAAAAAAAAAAAAAAAAAAAGAAAGAAAGAAAGAAAGGCTTAAAGATGCTGAGGGCCTCAATGCAGTTCTCACAGATGTAGACTCGATGTGGGAAGATTCAGACTCAGTCGTCCTAATTCCATGCACAGACCCATCTGGGGAATGGGCGAAGGTGTAGCCTATTGGATGGCAGAAAAGGCCCAGGGTGGGCAGTGATAGCTGTTGGAAAGTATGCAGAGGGCTGAGGATGAAAGAGGGCCTTGGAAGCAGGATGAGCAGGGATGGGAGAAGCTGCAGCTGAAACTGTAGGAAGCCTAGTGAAATGCACTTCTGGAGGTGGGACAGGGGCCTAGCGGGGATGCTGCTGAGGGTCTCGGCATCTGCCAGTGGGAAACAAGGACCTTTACAGCTCCCTCTGGTCCTGGGCCCTAGGACTCAGGGAGGAAGGAGAGTGAGGAGCAGAGGGAATGGTCCGTGTGGGAGGGAGGAATGAAGGCTACCACCATTCTTTTTTTTTTGTAGTACTGGGGGTTGAACCCAGGGCTGCGTGCTTGCATGCTCTGCAAGTGCTGGACCACTGAGCTGCAACCCTGGCCCATTTTTTACTTTTTTGAGACAGGGTCTCACCAAATTACGCAGAATGCCTCTGGTCTCGAACTTGCGATCCTCCTGCCTCTATCTCCCAAGCCACTGGGATTACAGGCGTGCGCCACTGCACCCGGCTCAGGCTACCACCATTCTTATGTGTCGCTGCACAAGCCCCAGCTAATGGCTAAGGTTTGGATTTCCCCAGGGCAGAGTGGAAACGCACATAGGCATAGCCTTGCAGTGTCACGGACTCCTGTGATTGTTTAATGCAAGCATGTTGTTGTTGTTGTTGTTGGGTGCCGTCAAGTCGGTATCCGACTCATAGCGACCCTCATAGGGTTTTCAATGGCTGACTGTTTCGGGATTGCCTTGGGAGTGGATTGCCAGGCCCTTCTCCCATCTTTGTGGTGCTGGGAATTGAACTCGGGACCTCAGAGACTGCAGTGCAGCACTCTACCAACTGAGCTAAATCCCAGCCCCAATGCAAGCATGTAGCAAAGTTAAATGCTGTTGAAATGGTTTAGATTTAGAATCACTCAGCCCTGAATCCCAGCAGGCAGAGGGGCCAAGGGAAATAAGCAGAAAGAACGGCAGCCCTGGGCTTTCAAATCTTCCTCAGCTTCCAGAAGGAGCCTAGCATTCAGAAGGTGCTCAATACACATTTCTTGGGCTATTCTTATACCATTCCCACTAGGAGCCAGTGCTGGGCTGGGCACAGTTCTACTTTGTCCTCCCCAGCCCTCCCCTACCGTTTGTGAGATGTCACCGATCCTGGTGACAATGGTCTTGATAAGGGTTTTGATGTCATCCTGGACTTTCTGGATGGGCGCAGCTTGACTGTAGGACAGACAGAGCCAAAGCCACAGGAACTGGCACAGGGGTCCACAGCGCATTTTCCTTCCCAGGAGGTGCTTCTTGGGCCTGAAAACAGAAAGAAGCACACATTGCAAGAGGCTGGGCTCAGCGTATGCCCGTTTTCCCTGCTAACAACCGCATTTTCGGATGTAGAGGGAGGGGAATGAGATTTGCTCTCTGTGCTGGCTACCGTCTCCTTTCAGCCAAAGATGATTCATTATCCAGACCTAGATTAATGAAACACATCCTCCTGGGAAGAGGATTATTGTCTGGTCAATAAAACCACTATGACCTGCCCTGTTACCAGAGAGCACCAAGCCCAGGCGTGATCAGAGGGACGTGTGATGATGTTGGGGGCTTCCTTGTGTGCTTCAAGGGAAAGAAAACCGACTGTTAAGGACTGGCTTCAATCCAGTCATCTACTCACTGCATAACTTTAGGCATATCACATAACAGCTCAAAACTCCACCTTCATCCCTATAGTCTACCTATCGCCAGGCTTTTATGAGGATCAAATTAGTTAACGCATGTGCAAGAGCTGAAGGGGTTGTGAAATGCACCGGCTCCCTACCCTGTCATTAGAGAGATGCTGCCTCCTTGTCCTTCCAATTACTCTCACAGCAGCCTGCTGGATGTCTGTGATGGCTTTTACTGCTCCCTTTATTACTTTCTTCCCCTCCCACTGGGAGCCTGGGTCCCAGCAACACCTCTCCACCATGTAAAAACCAGTCGGATTCAGAGGTAGACACCAAGAATACCAGGGTGACTGGGAGATGTCCCCTTCCCTCCAGCGTCTCACAGTTTAACAAGAGAGACACAAGTAAGTGGGCCATTCCAACACAGTCGAGGATAGAGCTTTGCAAGGGGTGGGGGGCAAGTACAAGACACTACAGGAGTCCAAAGGGGGCTTCCTGGAAGACGTGTCGCCTTGGCTCAGTATGAAAGACTGAGAAGGGGTCAGTGGGAGTAGAAAGTGGTTGCCATATGTGGCCAAGAGATGAGCTGTGCAAAGGCCTGGGGACAGATGAGAACATAACACGTTGACCCAGAATGTGTGAAACTTTCAAAGTCATAGAAGCAAGAATTCTAAAATTAATAATATGCAGACCTTTGATTAAGAAACAAAGTTTTAATGAGATACAAGAAGCAAAATGTAATAAAGTTAAATGTATGCAAGTCTGTAGCCAATGATCCATGCTAAGTTTGTATGTATGCTCTCGAAATGATAATAAAATGTAAGTAAATATTAGGATGAAGATTCTGGAGATGGCAATTAAGTCAATCTCTGCTTTTTTAGTTGCTCATCTAGATCTTGGTGGAAACAGGGAATGTATTTTCAGGCAATATTCATATAATTCATTGTCTGATAATACAAGAAAACAAGAAGTCTATTTACGTATTATTTAGAATGCTTGTTCAAATGTATGTGTTTTTTAAAAAAATCTGAATTTTACAGAAGAGGAAAAAAATGAGAGTCAGGGAGATAAGCCAACCTGCCCAAAGTCAAATAGGTGAGAGGCAGGGCTGGAATGTTTGTGGAACAGAGTTAAATACAACAGTCCCCATTCATTCACAGTTTCACTTTCCAAGGCAATAAAATCCAATTCATCTGTGATACAAAAATATTAAATGGAAAGTTCCAGAAATGAACAATTCAGAAGCTTTTAATCGCACCATTCTGAGTAGGGTGATGAGTCTTGAACCATCTCATTCCATCCCACCTTGGATGTGAATCATCCCTTTGTTCACTGTTTCTACACTATATATATTACTCTCCCACTAGTCACTTGGTAGCCACCTCAGTTACCAGATCAACAGTTATGATATCACAGTGTTTGCGTTCAAGTAACCCTTCTTTAGTTTAGTAATGGCCCCAAACTGCAACAGTATGATGTAAAGAAAGCATAAAACAGAAAGACAGATGAACACTGGTGCTATGTGGCAATGCTACAGGGCATATAGGGAAAAACCTAGTATGTATATATGTACGTATGAATGTACATATATATGTATATACAGATATATATCATATATACATATATGCATATATATACATATATACATATATGCATATATACATATATGCATATATGTGTGTGTGTGTGTGTGTATATATATATATATATATATATATATATATATATATATGGTTCAGTCACATGAGTCAGATTTGACTCAATGGCACCTAACAACAATAAGTATCTGCAAGTTCAAACATTCACTGGGAGTCTTGGAGCATATCTCCCACAGATAAGGGGAGGACAACTAGTGCTAATCCCCAGTGCAATTGCCTAAAACCCTAGCAAAGGTAGTAGGGTATAGTGATTAGGTTTCAAGGCTTCAGCAGCAGGTTCTCCTCTTATTAGCTGTATGTCTTTGGATGAGACACTTCCCTTCGCAAAGTGTCTGTTTCTACCAGGTAACTGGAGCTAACTCTACCACTTGATTCAAAAGGGTAAATGAGATGAACCTGTGAAGCTCCTACCCGTGGTGTGTATGTCTGGCTCAGAGAGGGGAAGTAAATTCCAGTTACTTAAAATGTATTATAATTACTAGGCAGGGCTTAAAATGCTACCTGAAGCCAGCTCTGAATCAAGTATGTGGCCAAATGCCTCCTAATGGGTCATTTCATCAGAGTGCATGGTATTTCTGGCATTCTTGCATTCTTTTCTAAGATTTACGTGTTGATGACACACTCCTTCCCAAGAAAATTTACTACCAGATTAACATTGGTCATATCCTAGCCATTCTCACATAATGGCCCCCCTCTAGTACTGGAATGGAGAAAAAGGTTTACAAGCTCCCTCTACTACCACTGATAATACGCCTCAGTGGATGCTCACAATAAATTGCAGCTCCTTTAAAAGCATAGAATTGAGAAGCTGTGGCAGAGTAAGTGTGCCTAAGAGGAGAGTTAGGGGACACCCACGGGAGGCAGAGAGAAGTGGCCACAGGTGCATCTGAGATCAAAGTGATGGTGAGAACCTGCAGCGCCAACACTCAAAACACACAACACACACACACATACACAACACACACCCAAACACATCAAAACACATGACATTGCCGTGGAGGCTGCAGCTTGTCCCCAGTGACCACTCTTTCCTTCTTTCCTAGTTGTGGAAACTCTTAAGTCTTAGGTAGGGGTGCACCCATCCAGAACAAATCCTATACTCCTCAGTTTCTCCTACCACATTTGACTGCAACTGAATTCTGGCAAATTAAACATGAGCCAAGGTGCCATGTGACAGCTGTCAGGATTCCATTGCGTGCCTTTGCCTCTTCCTTCTTCATCACTTCCTCCAGTCTGATACCTGAATGTAGGAGTGGGTGTGGGTCCCCCCCACCCCTGCCATCATTTCTCCGCAGGACGCAGCCCACCCTTCAACTCCTCACTCCTCACTCCTTCAACTCCTCACATACAAGTTCCTGCTCTACTTTGTCCAAGAAGCTGGTGGTCTCTAGCGGTGAGCTCCCTCTCCCTCCCTCCACTCAGGGCATGAGCCACTGGAGCCACTGGAGCCACTAAGTCAAGGGGTGTGGGTGTGGGTGTTGGGGAGGGTGCAAAGTGGTTAGCTGCTACTCCAGATCCAAGCTGGAGAGCAGCTAAGCTCAGGGCAGATCCGCCACTGCCTTCTAATGCTTTAGTGGGGGAACTGTGGGACTCAGGGGGGGCACTGGGCCACAGAGGCATTCTGGGGCACAGGCTGCCAGCCTTGAACTCTGTCCTCCCCTGGCTGAATGTTCTACAGGTTAGCAAGGTACCCAGCACACATTCTTTTATCTTCTCTTCTCTAGCCATCAGGTTTTTTTTTTTTTTGGTTTTGTCTTTAGTGGTTTTTTCTTTTCTTTTCTTTTCTTTTCTTTTCTTTCTTTTTTTTTTTTTTTTTTTTGTTGTTTTTAACATTTTCTCTCTGGTAGTCTTTTGCAAGCTAATGTGAATTAAATTCAGGTAATATGAATTAAATTCAGGTAATGTTTGGCTAGCACATACATGAAAAATGCTCAGCATCCCTGATCAATGTTGGTGTTGTTATGGGCCGTTGAGTCATATCTGACCCATAATGACCCTCAGAGGGTTTTCAATGGCTGACTGTTTCAGGATTGCCTTGGGAGTGGATTGCCACACCCTTTTCCCACTTTTGCGGTGCTGGGAATGGAACTCGGGACCTCAGAGACTGCAGAGCAGCGCTCTACCAACAGAGCTAAATCCCAGGCCCCCTAATCATTAGGGAAATGCAAATCAAAACCACAATGAGATATATCTTGCCCCAGTTAAAATGGTTATTACCAAAACAACAAAAGGTAACAAATTATGGTGAGGATGCGGAGAAAGGGGAGCTCTTAAACACTGCTGGTGGGAATGTAAATTAGTACAGCCATTATGGAAAACAGTGTGGAGGTTCCTCAAAAAACTAGAAATTGAACTACCTCAAGATCTAGCAATAACAGTATATCAAAGAGACATCTGTGTTCCCATGTTTACTGCACCACTATTCATAAGAGCCAAGATAAGGAATCAACCTAGGGTCCATTAACGGGTGAATTAATAAAGAAAATGTGGTATGTATACAAAATGGAATACTATTTAGCCATAAAAAGAATGAAATTCTGTCATTTGCAGCAATATGGATGACACTGGAGGACACTATGTTAAATTGATCTCAAGGAAGTGGAGAATAGAAAAGAGAAAGAAAGGAAAAAGGGAATAGAATAGTGGTTCCCAGAGGCTGAGAAAGGTATGAGAATAGGGGAGAGGGTGGTTACAGGATACAGCCATATAATTAGACAGGAGAAATAACTTCTAATGTCCTATAGCCCACTAGGATAACTATGATTGACCACAATTAATTAAATAGTTCTAAATAGCTAATAGAAAATCAATGTTGAATGGGTTGGATGTTTCAAACATAAAGAAATGATTATCTATTTGATCTGATGACTATACATTGCATACACGAATCAAGATGCCCTACTGTACCCATAAATGTGTACAATTACTGTGTCAATTTAATATATATATATAAATAATTTAAAATATTCATTCAGATAATGTGGTATTTGCTGTTAATTATGAAGAAAAAGCTTTAGCTACTCTAAGCTCTCTCCTCCTAAAAAATATCCCCGCACACTTCCTTCTCATTCTTCCTGGCCACCCCTCCTTCCTTCCTTTCTTCATAACACCAGGCTGGAATAGATGGAGCAAAGACAAAGGAGGAAGTAACTGGATTCTGGCCAGTCAAGTCACTTAAAGTCCAGTGGAAAAAAACAGAAGCTTGAGCAACTCATGATAACAACCTGGTGGAGGTTATGAGGGAGGGGGCATAGAATTTGAGGTGCCGAGAGGAAGAGATGGGGGGGCATAAGGAGAGCTGTACAAATGAGGCAATGTGTGAACTGAGACCTGAGGACAAAGTGTCCCTCAGGATGGAGGGGCAGGAGGCATACCCAGCCACACTGGAGAGTTAGGGAAAATCGTGGTTGGGTTTGGGAGAATTCAGCATGGTAGACAGTGGAGCATGTGAGGCTGAACTAGATGTTTGTAGGCTTGATTCCACATAATGCATGGACAGATGGACCCATGAGGGATCTGGACTACCTAGGACACACACACACACACACACACACACACACACACACACACCTCTACATGTGCACAGTGCACAATCCCCAGTGCCCATGTTTCCATTACGTTCCAGACTCACTGGCCATAACTACCTGACCAGTGGGAGGCATAAGACTAGGAGGCTCTTCTCCCTATCCTCATCCTTTCCTCCTCCAACACCTGATCAGGACAATCAACTTCTTGCCCAGAAATTCAAATGGCTCCAGTGAGCTCAGTTCCTTCCTGTTGAAGGCTGGGAAACTCTATGGAAGCCACATTTGAACTCAGTGCCTGGAGTGGCTGGAAGATACTAGACTCCACACAGCCACTGAGAGGTGGGTTATGGTCATTGCCCGGCTTCCTTCTGGATCATCTCTTTGGCTCCTGACTTTTTTGGTTCTGGGTCCTCATGCAGCTCAGTGGCCCTCCTTGTCCTTAACCTCCAGTGTAATAAGCTCTCTCCCATTTATACTGAGCTGATGCTATGGTTTAGATGTAGTTTGCCCCCCAAAGTTCATGTATTGGGAGCTTTGTCCTCAGGGTGACACAGGGTGACCTCAGGGTGACCTGGGAGGTGGTGGGATCCTTAAGAGATGGAGTCTAGGGGGAGGGCCTTAGGTCAGATGAAGGCATCCCCTGAGAAGGGACTGTGGGACACTAGTCTCTCCTTGGACTTCTTTTTTTTTTTTTTTTTTTGAGATTGGTTTTCATCATGTAGCCCAGGTTGATTCAGAACTCACTATGTAACCCTGGATGGCTTCAAACTTGTGATCCCCCTGCCTCAGCCTCCTGAGTGCTGAGATTATAGGTATGTGCCACCACACCCAGCTGACTTTCTGTTTTGAAGTGTGATCTCTTCACTTGTACATGCTCCCCTCATTCCAATCTGCCATGATTTAACACAGCTGAAAGGCCCTCACCAGTGCTGAGCCTATGCTCATGCCATGCCCTCGAACCTCCCAATCTGTGAGCTACACGTCTTTATAAAGTTATCTAGCTTCAGGCATTTTGTTATAGTAATGAAAATGGACTAGTTCACTTGAGTTGCTTTCGGCTTTCTGAATATATTTTCACTGAGGAGACATAGGTATATATGTAGGAGAAACAAATGTCAAAATATAAATTAGCCTTTACTACGGGTGATACGCTCTTGAGAGTTTCAGTTCATTTTTCAAATGTTGACCAAAATATCCAGTTTGAAAAACATTGCACTAACAGGAATAGTTTTTCTCTTCTTTGTACCCAAAAGCCTTGTCTGAGAAACCATGCTAATATACTTAGCTGGTAGCCAGGGGACAGGTGTGGGATTATGATTTTCTTGTTCATCAGAAACTACCCTTAGATCTGATCCTAATCAGGGAAAGCAAATAGGTTTCAACTCCTGTGTCAACTCTGATCAATTTTTAGCGTCTCCATGGAGCACGATAGGAGGAGAATCTGAAGGTCTAGTCAGACTCAGAGGGAGAGGGTGCCATGATCAATTAGTGACACCTGAATTTGTTCCAGCATCTACCAAGGCTCTGGCATGGAGCAGGTGTTTGTTAAGTATTTGTTGAATGAATAAATGAAATTTTCCTTATCCTTGATCTTCATTGGCTAATCAGGTTAACTTAGCTCCATGGCAGTTCACCTGCTGCTATCGAAAAGTCACATCTTAGAATTCACTTTTGCCCAGGAGAAACTCTTAAGAAGCTGTCTTAATGAAGACAGAAAGTGCTTCAGTGTCCAGGTCTTCCTTTCTTGGACACTGGACACCTTGGTCTGTTTCTTGTACTGACTGCACGTTCCCTAGTTCCCTAGCATCCATGTGGGCCCTGCTTGCTTTATTTATTTATTTGTCTATTTATTTATGTTTTTCTTTCTTTTGCAGTACTGAGGGTTGAACTCAGAGCCTTGCACATGCTAAGCAAGTGCTCTACCACTGAGCTACACCCTAAGCCCCTTTTATTTTGAGACAAAGTCAGTTACATACATAGGCTGCCTCTGGGCTCAAACTCCTAATCCTCCTGCCTCAGCCTGTCAAATTGCTGGGATTACAGGCATGTGCTATGGTGCCTGGCTGGGGCCTGATTTCTTTTGGTTTCCTAAGTTCTGCTCTATCTGGACTGTCTTCCCGAGGTGCCGTCTGCCATGGACCTGTTCATGAGGCTGGCTTCTCTTGGGCCCCCTGCCCTTGCCCAGAGACTTCTGCCCTGCCCTCCTGTCTTCACTGTGGCTTCCCTGCAGACCTCTGGGGTACCCGCCGAGTACACACACAGCGTGTGCTCAGATGGGGACAAAATCTGTGGTATGGGTGAAATGTTGGCATGACAATGGCTATCACTTCAGTTCCAAAGTAGTAACAAACAGCAAGGAAGACAGGACTATGCAGTTTGCTAAAGAGCAAGGCACATCGGTTGTCATCTATGGAGCAAATGCAAAGGAGCCTGCATTTGGCCTGGGCATTTGGGATGCTATTTCTAAGCAGGAAAAAAAATCTCTTCCCACTTCTGAGAGACACCTGTATGGACAGAGAAGATCTTCCAGGCTCTCTGCTGACAGGCCAGAATGGAGCTATGGTCACTAGGATCTTCCCTCCGACCCTGCCCTGTGGGGACAGGCTCTACTGATTGATTGGCTGCCAGAGAATTTGACTGGATTTTCCTTTTTTTTTTTTTTCTTTGTGTGTGTGTGTGCGTGTGTGATACTGGGGTTTGACCCCAGGGCCTCGTGCTTTGCATGCTCTGCAAGTGCTGGGCCACTGAGCTGCACCTCCAGCCCATTTGTTTTACTTTTTGAGACAAGGTCTCACTAAATTACGCAGACTGCCTCTGGTCTCAAACTTGCGATTCTCCTGCCTCCACCTCCCAAGCCGCTGGGATTACAGGGATGCACCACCGCACGAGGATTGCTGGATTTTCCTTGTAATCACACAGATGTTAAGCCAAGCATGGTGCACATGCCTATAATCCCAGCACTCTGGAGGCTGGAGGACGAGGATTGATGTGAGTTAAAGGCCAGCCTGATCTACATAGACTCTGTCTCGAAGAAACCAAAAAAACCCACAAGTAAATGAATAAATGAATAATTTGCACAGATGTTGCTGAGGGATGCACACCCCATGGGGACTCCATCTCTCTGGAGCCCCTGTTCTCTCCCTGGCTCTCCCTGGCTCCCTTGCTCCCCTGGGGGCATCTAGGCAGAGGTGGGACTAGACTGGAGCTCAGTGAGGAGAGCTCTCCCAGGCAGCCACCTCCGTGGGTCACTCAGACATGCGCGGCATCTGCCTGGGGGCTGACAGGCAAGAATTCATTACAACCTCCCTGGCTCTGTCCTTGGTGCTTGGAGCTATTTCCTGGGACAGAGCAGGAGGAAAATATTTACCCCAGATACCAAGAAGAGTTATTTTGGGTATAAGATGTCCCAAATATGAGAAGGATGCTCCTTTGGCCAACATGGAAACTTCCCTCTCAGCCCAGTGTTCTTAGTAGCTTGAGAAAAGAAATAACCAAAAAGCATCCAGTTTTCCTTTGCCTTCTTTCCCTGCCTCAATGAGATAAATGACCAATATATATGGCCTTTCCATTCCCAAGGCATTCAAATGAGAGCAAATAGGTTATTAGAAAGCTTCCTACTTTGAAGTTTGGTTCCGTTAACCATGCAGGTGGGAGAGAGATGGGGAGCATGCCCTCCAGTCCCAGCCGACCACTGCCACCCACCTCAGATTCTACAGAACAAACACAGCTCGAGCTGTGAGAGGCCAATTCCTCCCGTGAAAAGGGTGCCCTGACAGCTTGGGCTCCTGGGAGGATACTACCAAGACCCTGTCCTCTGCCCACCTCCCCTGAACACTGTCTTCCCAACAGAAATGATTTTCCTCATGCTCTCCAAAGCAGGTATCCACACATGACAACCAGACCCCTTGTCGCCTTGTTCTTGTTAGGTGCCGTCGAGTCGGTATCTGACTCATAGCGACCCTCATAGGGTTTTCAATGGCTGACTGTTTCAGGATTGCCTTGGAAGTGGATTGCCAGGCCCTTCTCCCATTTTTGCGGTGCTGGGAATTGAACACAGGACCTCAGAGACTGCAGTGCAGCGCTCTACCCACTGAGCTAAATCCCAGCCCTTGTCTCCTTGTAGCTGACTGTATTTTCCAAAGTGTCACACTCTTTAAGACATAGAAGCAAGCCGGCCGTGGTGGCGCACACCTGTAATCCCAATGACTTGGGAGGTGAGGCGGAGGCAGGAAGATTACAAGTTCGAGACCAGAGGCAGTCTGCATAACTTGGTGAGACCCTGTCTCAAAAAAAAAGTAAAATAATGGGCTGGGGGTGCAGCTCAGTGGTCCAGCACTTGCAGAGCATGCAGGCGCAAGGCCCTGGGTTCTACCCAGAGTACCGCAAAAAAAAAAAAAAAAAAAAAAAAAAAAAAGACGTAGAAGCAGGAGTGTACAGGCATGCACACCCACAATGAAGTCTAACCCCAGCCAGGAAAGAAGGAAGGCTGTGGGTGGGGCGGGGGGGTCGCCCGGGAAGGCCGCCTGCTGGTGGTGTGTATTTAGCCATGTTGGCCAGAAACATGGAGCAGTGAAAAGTTGCATGTTACAAGCCTTTTCCTGCTGTTCTGTCCCCTAGAAACAATGCATTGTACCCTTGGTAAAGAAGGTAATTTGCAGCCCAGTGTAATGGGCCAGGCGCGGTCGCGCACGCCTGTGATCCCAATGGCTCGGGAGGCAGAGGCAGGAGGATCGCAAGTTCAAGATCAGACTCAGTCTGCATAATTTAGCGAGACCCTGTCTCAAAAAGTAAAAAATGGGCTGGAGGTGCAGCTAAGTGGTACAGCACTTGCAAAGCATGTGTGAGGCCCTAAGTTCAACCCTCAACCCTTGGTACCGCAAAAGAAAAAAGAAAAAAATAATTTGCATGGCTTTGAAATGAGATGTGGTGGGGCCTGGCACAAGTTTCTCTTAGAGATTTGGGTTCCTGACAGTTTTTCTGCCAGTCCCTGCTCCATGGTACTTCTAGTCCTAGCTTTGGCCAGCAGTCCTTCTTGTTCCCAGGTAGGGTCCCTCGCTGAAAAAGGAGGCCTGAATTCTGACCGGCAAAGGAACCCATGTCTAGTCCTCAGAAACCAAAAGATCTCTCATGCAACTCCCCCACAGCCAAATTTATACCTGCCAAGTAGAGGTAAGGCACCCTGACCTTCGAGAAATCTGGTTAAGGCTATTCCCAAAGCATGTCATCTCTGCCGACATCTGAGTCTCCTGGGGCCCTAGCCGGGGTCTGCAAGGACAGATTCTTGCCCTTGGGGTATGGGCACTGCCCAGCCGCGAATCCAGTGCTCCCCAGCTCTCAGCTGCCTCGCCTCTGGCTAGAACTCAGTGCGAGGCTGCGTATCCCAGAACCAAGTCATCTCCACTGCCTCCCGCCTGCCTCAGTTTCCCTGGACTCCAGAGTCGGGTAGAGTGCTGTGGCCTGCCAAGAAAGACCCACGGAGGAGAAAGGAGCGGGAATGGCCTTACCTCGCAGCTGCTGGCTCCGGGATTCCTCCGGGGCTCCATGCCTGCCCGCCCCTCTTATACCCCAGTACAACTTGCGCAATTGCCCCGCAGGCCCCGGCTCCCGCCCCGCCCCGCCCTGCAGGGCAGCGACCTGCCCAGCGGCTGTGAGCTCCGTGCCGTGTTGCGCACCTCGAGGGGTGCGCCAGGAGTCACACGTACATCCTTGGGTGGGGCCCAAAAGTTTGGGGGCTGTTGGCACAAACGCAAAATCCTCGAGGTCCCGCCAGAGGTTCTGGCGCGACTGTGGCGTAAGGATCAGTCTCTGGGGGCCATGCTTCGAGCAGCTCGGGGCGCGGCCGGGGCGGGGTGGCTCTGCGCAGCCGGCTGGGGGCCGGGGCGGCTCCAGCGCTGGCCCGCGCCGCACTGATGGCAGGGCGCGCGGCAGGCAGCCAGGCAAGCGAGGATTCCACTGGCCGCCGATTCCGCGGTGCTTGGCCCCAACGGCACTGAGCGCTGGAGGAAGCCTGGGGTTCGAGGGAGCTACTCGCCGCGTGCCCCGAGCCCCGACCCGGCATCGGGGGTGGGTGGGTGTGGATCCCGCCCTATCCCTGATCTGGAGCGTGAAAACCAGGTCCCAGGCTCAGGGTGGGCTGTCTTCACTCGGCACCCAGGAGACACCAGTCAGTCCCCTATATGAGGCGTCCGCCTGTAGTGCCCCCACTCCTGAGAGCTCCAGGCTCTGCCGCCTTTGGGGATGCCCTGGATGCGCCATGCGTCTCCACGTTCAAGTGTTTCCTGTGTTCAAGGCGGGGGGCGGGCGTGTTCCCCGATGTGGGGATGTTTTTCTTCTCACAGTCTGTGAGTAGGGGTGAGGAAACGGGTGCAGGAGATTAAAAAGTCCCTTACATCCCTGGCTGGTAAGGAGTAGAGATGGGCCAGTGGCCCAGCTGCGAAAAACCCGATCAGGTCCATTCTGGCCCCCACTGCTGAAAGCAGCTCTGAAAACAAACCGTTCGGTTAAGAATCCCAAGGTCATGTAAGGTTGTCGTTGTTGTTGTTAGGTGCCCTTGAGTCGGTGTCTGACTCATAGCGACCCTACACACAACAGGCGAAACACTATTGTTAGTGCCTCTCTGCTATTCATAGGGTTTTCAATGGCAGATTGATTTTTTGGGAGGGGGTTGCCAGGTCCTTCTTCCAAGCCTACAGTGCCTGGTGTTCCCAGGTAGTCTCCCATCCAAGTACTAACCAGGCCCGACCCTGCTTAGCTTCCGAGATCTGACGGGATTGGATGCCACAGGGCTATGATTTCTGGAATAACTCTACCCTAAACAACGTACTCATGAAGTTGCATTGTTTACATTATCATCCTCTCCCGCTTTATCCCTCTACATTGATTCTCCTCCCCATCCCACCTTCCACAATCTTTGCTTCCCTTTGCTAGTTCCTTCTTTCTACTATTTATATTGTCCCTTGCCTGCAGCCGTAACCCTGTGGCACCAGATCCTGTCAGATCTTGGAAGCCAAGCCAAGCAGATGCAGCCTGTGTAACTTAGTGAGACCCTGTCCCAAGATAAAAAATTAAAAAGGGGCTGGAGGTATAGGTCAGTGGTAGAGTGCTTACAAAGTATGTGTGAAGCCCTGGGTTCAGGCCCCAGCCACACACACACACACACACACACACACACACACACACACACACACACACAAAGATATGAAGACTCAGTCTCCCTCAAGTCCTTTTCTTCTTAGAAGTAATTGTTACCAGTTTTTGTAATGTCCTCACAGTGCTACTCTTGTTCTATCTTTGATACATATACTTTCTTAAAACAAACCAAAAACCAAAACCCAAACCAAACAAAAAACAACAAAAACAGCAGAGCTTGGTGGCACATACCTCTAATCCCAGTGACTCAGGAGGCTGAGGCAGGAGGATAGCATGTTTGAGGTCAGTCACAGCCTGCATAGTTTAGCAAGACTCTGTGTCAAAACAAAAAAATAATAAAAAAGGGGTTGCACATGCAGCCCAGTGGCAGAACATTGCAAAGTATGTATGAGGCCCTGGGTGCAACCTCATGTACCACAAAAAAAAAAAAAAAAGAAACACCGACAAAACACACACACACACACACACACACACACACACACACACACGGAAAGAAAAAGAAAAGAAAAAGGAAAACACCCACACAAATGATATTATGCCATTCATATCACTCACTGTTTCTGTCCTTGTCTTTAAATTTTTTTTATTTTGGAAATTTCAGATCTCTATAATACGTTTACAAGGAAAAAATAGCATAACAAAATCTCCACATTCCCACTATCCAGCTTCAACCATTACTAATTTTACTTCTTTTCCTTAATATAGCTAAAATATAATTTCTTACAGGTATACATAGAACTGCACCTATCTTTTAAAAGCCAGTACATAATTCCATTTTATGGATGTGCCATAATCTAGCTAACCATATTGTCACATACGAAATGTTGTAATTAATATATTTAAATGCACTTCTTTGAGTACTGTGTGAATGGATCTGTGGGAGAAATTCTGATAAGTAGAATTATCAGTCAACGGGTATACACATTCAAAATAGAAATATATTGCCAAGTTATATTCCTTAGAGATCGCACCAATTTGCATATGCAATTAACTGCAAGAGACAGTGGTTTAAGCATTAACAACATTTAGTTATCTCTTCTGCCCAGGAGCCTGGAGATGTGCAGGTGCGGGAGTGTGTGGCATCATCACAAATCCTTCTCCTTTTTTTTCCCCTTGTGCCCTTGTGCTTATGGCCTCACCGTTGCAAGAAGGATGCTACCTCGGCTGGCATCATGTCCTCCCACGGGTAGGACAGGTGCAGCAGAGGCAGTAGTTTCTCTTCTTGAAATGGGAAGTGAGGCTTTTCCTTATTTTTCATTGACTGAAGCTGAGATAATTGCCCATCCCTAGGTGAATCACTGGTAAAGCAGAATGTGATTGCCATGACTGATTTAGACCAATCAGAATTCTTCCCCTGGGGCTGGGGTAGATCAAGGTAGCTGAAGGGAGAACTTAGTCTTATGGGTCCTGATGCATAGCAAGTGCTCCATAAATGCGTGATAACAATTCTGAATGTGTGACAGTGGAGAGGGGTTCCATGCACTTGGAAAAAGGAAAGAAGTGGTTCTTGGGTACAAAACAAATAGTGCTTGCTTTACTTAACTATGATGTATTATTACACTTCTGGATGTTGTTGTTGTTGTTGTTGTTGTTGTTGTTGTTGTTGTTGTTAGGTGCCATCAAGTCAGGTCAACTCATAGTGACTCTACATACAACAGAATGAAACACTCCCCAACACTGTGCCATGCGCAGCATTATGTCAGTACTTCTCTGCTATTCATAGAGTTTTCAATGCCTGATTGATTCGAGAGTGGGTTGCTAGGTCCTTCTCCCTATCCTCCAGTATTCCAAGGCAGTCTCACCTACAGGGACTAACCAGGCCCCACTCTGCTTAGCTTCTGAGAGCAGGTAGGATTGGATGCTAGGGTTGCACAGCTGTTGACTTCACTTCTGATAGACTTGTCTTTATTATTACGTTGTTGTTTGTTGTTAGGTCCAACTCATAGCAACCCTCTGTATAACAGAACAAAACACCACCTGACATTGTGCCATGTCCAGCACTATGTCAGTGCTTCTCTGCTGTTCATAGGGTTTTCAATGGCTGATTGTTTTGAGAGTGGGCTGCCAGGTCTTACTCCCTAGCCTACTGCACCCGGTATTCCCAAGTGGTCTCCCATCCAAAAACTAACCAGGCCTAACCCTGCTTAGCTTCTGAGATCCAGATGGGATCAGACACCAGGATGGTATTTGATAATCTTTTTTGCTAAAACGGTGTCAAACTTCACAATTTAAAAAATTTTTTAAAAAGAAGTAACTCTGGCACTTTGGATTTGAATAACAATTTTTATTTCTCAAAGCATTTATCATGATCTCATTTGGTTTTGTCAGTAACCCACAGAAGAGATAATCACCCACAAGAGCCCAAGGTCAAGAGGGTCAAGGGACTTTGCCCCACAAGAGCCTGTGTTGATCACCTAGCCTGTCCTCATCTTCATTATATTTCCTTCTTTCAAATGCAAAAAAATAAAGATCACTAGATGACACTGTTCTCAGTTGAGGTGGCTTCTGCTATTCTGAACCGATGACAGTGGAGAGTTATTTGCATCAGCCGTGAGGTGCACCAGGGTCTGAAGGTTGCCTCTTAGATCCCCAAGCTTTGTGGAGTGGTGAGTGGCATGCTGTCAAAAGAGAAGAAAGGCAAGCAAAGGTTAATCTCTAGTCAGATTTTAGATAATCGTGGGCAGCTGCTCTTGTGTGAAATAGGCTTTCATCCCACATCCAGGTAGCATCTACCTGGGCCTAAGAAGATAATCCAATCAACAGTGTGTCTATATTTTCCGAAATTAAATGTGTGTATGTGTGTGCACATGTGTGTGCGTGTGTGTGTGTGTTTTGTATTGGTTCTTTTGGTGTTTTTATGGCCTATTAGGGGACAGCTCTGGGGCTGGGATCTAGCTCAGTTGGTGGAGCGCAGCTCTGCAGTCTCTGAGATCCCAGGTTCAATTCCCAGCACCACAAAAATGGGAGAAGGATGTGGCAATCTACTCCCGAGGCAATCCTGAAACAGCCATTGAAAACCCCATGAGGGTCGCTATGAGTCAGATATGACTCGACGACACCTAACAATAGCAGGAGACAGCTCCTTAAAAGCAAAGACCACATCTCATCCACCTCATTGTTCCCAGTCTGATGCAGCACTTGATGCAAGTGTGCCATGGATTCTTATTAGGTGCACCATGCAGAAATTGTCTCAGTTCTCTCTCCTAGTCCCTGACATTCTTCTTGTTGTTATCCATCAGAGCATCCTGTTTATTTATGCATAGCAAAAAGCAAAATCTATACTTGATCAATCATCTAGTTAATTCCTACCTTATGTGTACTATTTATTTATTTATTTATTTATTTATTTATTTATTTATTTAGAGACAGAGTCTTACTGTCTGCCCAGGCTGTTTTTGAACTTCTGGGCTCAAGTTACCTTCCTGCTTCAGTCTCCCAAGTAGCCAAAACCATAGGTGCATATTATGATGTCCAGTATCATTTTTTAAATTACTGATTTTGGAATATTTTCGACTTGCAGAAGAGTTACAAAGGGAGTGTAGAGAGTTCCCATGTGCCCCACCCTAGTTTCTCTATTAATATCTTACATTATTACAATACCTTGGCCATAATCAATGAGCCAATATTGACACATTATTATTAACTAGAGTCTATATTTTATTCAGGGCTGGGATTTAGCTCAGTTGGTAGAGCGCTGCGCTGCAGTTTCTGAGGTCCTGAGTTCAATTCCCAGCACCGCAAAAATGGGAGAAGGGCCTGGCAATCCACTCCCAAAGCAATCCCGAAACAGTCAGCCATTGAAAACCCTATAAGGGTTGCTACGAGTCAGATATCAACTCAATGGCACCTAACAACAACATATTTTATTCAGAGTTCTTTGACTTTCCTCTAATGTCATTTTTTCATTCTAGGATCTAACTTACCTGTGTGTTTGTTTTTCTCCACCATGAGAATATGGGTTCCCTGAGGGTCAAGACTGCACCTGCTCAGTCCCAGCCCAGGGCCTCACACATAGCAAGAGCTCTATAAACTGTTAAATGAACCATTGGGCAAATGTGTGCATTTTTTATTTTTTAGCACTGCCTGACAGACAGTGTACCCTTGATAAAAACCCATGAAGTAAGTGACCAGCTAAATACAACCATGACTCCATGGAACACCCCTCTGACAGGCCTGGCAAAGATGATGGCATGACAAAGCAGGGCGCAGCCAGGGAGCCAGGCCACTAGCTGTGCTCCAGAAGGACAGCCAGCCCACCCTGAGGTCTGCTGGCTTCCCCAGGACCACACCCAGGCCTTCCAGCAGGGAACTGAGGGATCCCCACCTTCTCAAGGCTCAGCTTATGAACACACAGGGCTACCAAGCATCTGAGGCTTTGCTCCATCCTCCTGTGGGCTAGGGATGCTCATTTGGTGCATAGAACTCAGGACTAGCTAAGGAAAATATGGGAAGGATTGGTCTCTGGCTGGGTCCGTCAGCTTAGCTGTGCCTCAGTTCCTCACACACTGATTGTCTGCTAGATCTAGTTAGTTGGTGTTAGGAAAATGAGAAAGCTAGGGCCTCATTTTTAGGACACAGACTGGTATGGGCCATGTCCTCATCCTGGCCAGTTTTGCCATGGTATGTGTGTGTTGTATAAGGGAGCAAAAGGCAAGGGAACCAAGTGGTCCTTTGGACATATGGTCCAGCTTCCTCCAGCCAGGCCACTCCTGGCTTCTTTCCTGCCTAGACTCTGGAGTATGTGACCCAGGCAGGATCCATGCTAGTTACACAGCATTGAGTTTGCCCTCTCCCCTTTCCTCTGGTATTTTACTTATCTCCTTCTCCTCCTCTTTCTTCCTTCTCCACTGAGGACCTTCTTCAACAAAATAGTGAACGATAAACCAAAAACGTCAGGGCAGGTTTTTATACCTCTGTCAGGACACGTATAGCAGGATCTGGGAAATATCAACGGGTGCTCTTGATAGCATCTCTTCCTCCAGACAGCAAGCACGTAGTCTTACGGACTCGCAAGCTCCATCACAAACTAGCCCCAAAACTTGAAGCAACAACCAATTAGTCAGCTCCTGGTTCTGTGGTCAGCAGTACAGTCTTATTCCTACAACAGGAGGTTGGCTGGCTGGGAGCTGAGGTGATGAGGGTAGTGGGGCTAGCCTGGGTTTGTTTCCATAGTGACAGATTCTGGGTTCCTAGGAGCAGCAAAGGAGGGCAACCCCCTGTGGGCAGCCCTCTTCAAGTCTGCTAATATCACATTTGCCGTTTCCTGTTGACCAAAAATAAGTCATAAGGTCAAGCTCAGGGTCGCCATGGGGGAAGACCACTAAATAGCAGCAAGAAAGGGAGGCATGAATAGGTTGATCAGCCCAACACAGGAGAGAACGCCCACTGCATTCAGGAGCGTAAGAGCTAATAGTAAGCATCAGCACCAGAAGCAGGGTTGCTAGGCAGAGAGGAGCAAAGGGCCACTGCACAAGGGCCTTGAGAAGATGATGAGGGGTCAGGTCAGCAGAAGCGGAGCCTCACAGAGTGAGAGCAAAGATTCTTTATGAAGAAAGATAAAGAAAGGCAAGACTTTGAAGGGGCTGGCAGCGAGTGGGAGCCACTAAAGACAGAAGAGTGGATTCCCACGGTCAAGTCGCCACTTTGGATGAGTCATTTGGTAGAGACATGTAGGAAGGATTGCAAGAGAAAAATTAAAATCAAGGCAACTAATGATAAAGGAGTATTTGTTGACCTGTTTGTTCATTTCTTCACTCAGTGAGCCAGGGAGCAAGGACATACTGTGCCCTCGGCACTGTGCTGGGTCCTAGAGCTGCAAAAGCGAATGAGACAAGAGTTGTGGGCCTCGACGGTGCTTCAGGAGTGTGAGTGGGGCAGTGGGAGACAGAGGAAAGAGAAACCCCGCTATGATTGACTGTCCCCAGAGAAACTCATGTTGAAATGTAATCCCCCTTGTAAAGTATTATGAGGTAAGACCAGGTAGGACATTTAAGAGGTGATTAGGTCATGCGGACTCTACCCTCATGAATGGATTAATCCACTCATGAGTTGATTGATGGGTTAATGGGTTCTCTTGAGAGTGAGTCTGTTAGAAAAGCCAGTTTGGCTCTAGGTCTTGTATGTGCCCCTCTTGCCATGTGATGCCCTGTTACCACAGGACTTTGCAGGGGCCCCAACAGCAAGAAGGCCCTCATCAGATACGGCCCCTTGATCTTCCAGCCTTCAGAACCATGGGCTGAGCAAACCTTTATTCTTTATAAATTCCCCAGTCTGTGGTATTCAGTTATAGCAACAGAAAACAGACTCAGATCCAAAAGACATTTGAAAGAGAAGAACACAAGCTCTGTTAGCTGAATGACCTGAGTGGGAGGAAGAAAGCAATCATGGTGTCATCAACTTTCCCACCTTGAACCCAATGGGGCTGCTGCTGGTAGGGACTCAGAAGTGGGGAGATGACTGAATGTGGAGGGGCGGAGGAGGGGCAGGACTAAGATGCTTGTGGCAAACCTGGTTGTTTAGGACATCTGATTATAGATGTTCCACAGTTAATGGGGGCTGGGATTTAGCTCAGTTGGTAGAGCTCTGCGCTGCAGTCTCTGAGGTCCCCAGTTCAATTCCCAGCACTGCAAAAATGGGAGAAGGGCCTGGCAATCCACTCCCAAGGCAATCCCGAAACAGTCAGCTATTGAAAACCCTATCAGGGTCGCTATGAGTCAGATACCGACTCCACAGCACCTAACAACACCAACAACAGTTAATGGGGCTAAAGTCCAGGTGAGGGACCAAGGATGGAGCTATGGATCTAGGTGTCATCTGCAAAGATGTGCATGAAGACTTCCAGTGAAGTCAGGGTTGTGGGGATCGGGAGGCTTAGGCCCTGGAACGCTCTGTGATCTGCAAGGTTTTCGGCAGATTAATATGCAGTGGAGGGATGAAAGAAAAGGGTGGGGTGGGAATTTGCTGGTGTGAAAACCAGACAGGGCTCTGAGGAAGCCACATGATATACAGGGCACCATGGCACTTAGCAGTCTGCACAAATTTGAGGAAAGAGTCCCCCAGAGATGGAATGAGGACAGTGACTTTTTCTTCCCTTTTATTATTTAGTTGGTCCCAATAATCATGTTCGTTGCAGAGAATTAGAAAAGGCAGAGAAGCAAAGTCATGAACAAAGTCATCCCTAGTTCCTCAGAGCTGAGACGCCCCTGTTGGTAGGTCTGTGCTGATCTGCCCTGTCTTGGCAACAGCCTTGTACATTCGGAGTTGGGAACCCAGGCCGGAAGCCCTAAGGAAAGAACACCAGGCAAGGAGTCCACCGCAACAGGCTCCCTGTGTGCTCGTTCTCCTCCCTGGTCCACCTTTCTGGTTGGAGGGGAAGAACTCAGGCCATGATCTTTGGGAGAGCTGGACCCAGGATCCTGGGGCTGCACAGACATTTGGGACGATGCTCTGGAGGAGCAATAAGAAGCCTTGAGCCCTCCAGAAAGCTGAGACCCAGCACATCCAGGGGCTCCCCGAGTCCCATAATCATCCACAGACAAGCCTCCAGCAGCCAGAGTCCCTGCTGTCTTAGTAGTAGAGAAGGCTGAGTATGGGTTCCAGGAGTGCAAGTCCCTAGGAAGGTGCTGGGTACCCAGCACTGTGTAGGCCCCATAAACATGAAGGACATAGTTCATGTGTACTTCATTCAGCCTGCCAGGAAACCCCCAAATCACCATGGAAACATTACTGGCTTAGCAATTGGCAGCCAGAGAGGCTGCATGGCATGGTGTCTCTGAGAGCTGGTCCTGGGGCCACACTGCCTGGGTTGAATCCTGGCTCTGTATTTATTAGCATGTGACTTTGAATAAGCTGCTTAGGCTCTTTCTGCCTCTGTTTTCTCATTTGTAATGGGAGCAGTATATAGCGCCTTATGACATTGTGAAGATCGTCTGGGTTATTCATCAGAGCAGGAGCATTGGAAGGGCAGGCAGAGCAGCTGCACTACGTATGGGTTAAGTAGCCCTTAGGGAAGGAGTTCCAGTGCACCCTGTCAGCTGAGTGGAATACAGTGGCAAAAAAAAAAAATCCATGGTTTTATGCAATCATCAACCCTGGCTTGTCCCATTATTGGCTGTAACGGAGCTGGGGAGTCAGAAGATCTGTCTGCCCAGTGCTGAGGCTGCCAAGTGCATTTCTCCTGCACCTCTGTTGCATAAGCAGCAGAGTCGCTGCGTGACCTCCTGTGGAGAAGGGCATGGCTGAGCAGCTGGCCCCCCGCAGGCAGAAGCTGCTCTCTCCTGTAGGAGGTCTGCTCCTGGGCTGTAGCTCCGGAGCACCCAGTGCTGTCTTGAACAGGGGTCATTGTCCTTTACCTAGGAGGTATCACCTGAAAAAATTGAGTATCCTTTATTCTGATACTCAAGTAATGGACATTTCTTGCATAAGACATCCAGAGAATTCAAATTTCTTATAAATCCACTCTCCTGAAATCACACATGTTCTATATTTTTGACACATAACTTTTCTCTCATCTTTGTGCCTCTAGTTGTATATATTTTTTCTATCAGAAATGGGATCCTACAGTACATATTCTTTTACAATTGCCATAAATTTATATTCATGGTATTAAATATTCTCCATGATATAATGTATAATGCCTCCATTGTGTGAATATGCCATAAATTATTTAGCCAGTACCCATGGCTGAAAATTTAGAACATTCTCAGGGATTTTTCTCTCATAAACAAGGCTCTTATGCTACATAATCTTGTAAATTAATCTCTGCAAATAGTCATGTTTATTTTCTTAGGATCATATCTAAAAGCCCATCAACGGATCTGCCTGGCTTTGAGGTCTTTGATGCTTACTGCAAGGGCTCTCAGTGACGGCTTTCCCACCTGAGGGCCTGCAAATGTGCACCCAAGCCACTTGCAAGGGCTGGGGGCTGGGCAGGTCGCCAAGCACCTTGGACATTCCTAAAGGAGAGTGGCTGGAACGAGGAACAGGGCAGAAAGTACAGTCACCTAATGTGCAGCTGGGATGTTTATCTGCCCCTTGGAGACTCAGGGAGCCCAAAGAGACTAGGCAAGACTATGTGAATAATTTCCTGGAGGTGAATGAGTTGCTTTAGAGGGAGAACCAGAAAGGACAGATGCTTTCCAGCTCAAAGACCTGCTCATAGCTCTCAGGGGAGCCCGGGTTGTCCACACTGCCAGGCTGTGGGCTGCCTCTCCCAGCCCCCTGAGCTCCTCAATGGCAGCTGTGTGTGCACTTACTCTGCACCAGGACCACCAGCCCAGTAAGGGGTGTTTGTTGAGCTTACTCCACTCCAACTCAAAGCCCCTGCACCCCACTCTGCCATTTCCAGATCGAGGCTGATGGCCTTATCTGTTGTTTTTAGGTGCCATTGAATCGGGTCTGACTCATAGCTACCCTCACAGAATTTTCAGTGGCCGCTTGCTTCAGAATTCCTTTGGGGGCCGGGCGTGGTGGCGCACGCCTGTAATCCCAGCGGCTCGGGAGGCGGAGGCGGGAGGATCGCAAGTTCGAGACCAGAGGCAGTCTGAGTAATTTAGCGAGACCCTGTCTCAAAAAAAAAAAGTAAAAAAAAATGGGCTGAGGTGCAGCTCAGTGGTCCAGCACTTGCAGAGCATGCAGGCGCGAGGCCCTGGGTTCAACCCCCAGTACCGCAAAAAAAAAAAAAAAAAAAAAAAAAGAATTCCTTTGGGAATGGATTGCCACATCCTTCTCCCATTTTTTGCCATGCTGGGGACAGAACCTGGGTCCTCAGAGAGTGCAGAGCAGCGTGCTGCCTACTGAGCTAAGCCCCAGCCCCTGCTGGCCTTGTTCTGCCTGGCAGAGCGTACGTTACAACATCCTTTCTGGAGGACATGTGGGCAGTGTGTCCCAAAGGCCTCAGAACATGCACACCTCTTGACCAGCAACGTCACCTCTAGGAATATCCTAAAAAGGAACCCCAGGATCTCCAGGAACCAATGGCCCCCTGCTTCACGTCCTGAGCTTCTTGACATCCTTGACATGGGGAGAGCATTTCCTGCCCCATTACCCAAACTCTGCTCCTCTTCAATGGAGTTACCATACCACCTGCTCTCGCTGGCTTGTCAGACCCCTGCTAGCCCTCTGCCCCAGTGCCCATTAGAGTCAGCTTCACATACGACTCATCTGAACTTCTCAGCCTCATCTGTACGAGGGAAGGCAGGCAGAATCTGTATGTATTTCATCTGTACCCTGCTCCACACCTGACAGAGTGCGGCATCAAGAGCACATTCAGAAAGAATGATGAAAGGGGACACTTGGAGAAAGCAGGCTTTTAAAAATGATTCAGATACGGCCTGCCACGCTGCACATTCAAGTCCTGCTGCGGAGACCAGCAGCAGGCATGAATTGTGGAACTGCACACTCCTCAGAGCAGCAGCAGCAGCATTTTCAACGCCATCTTTTGGGATCATGACCAAAATTTTGTTGACTACGTGGAGGCTGTGGCTGGGATTTAGCTCAGTTGGTAGAGCACTGCTCTACAGTCTCTGATGGTCCCCAGATGGATTCCCAGCACTGCAAAAATGGCAGAAGGATGTGGCAATCCACTCCCAAGGCAATCCCGAAACAATTAGCCATTGAAAACCCTATGAGGGTCGATATGAGTCAGACAGGACTTCATGGCACCTAACAACAACAACAACGTGGAGGCTGGAAGAGGGGTGGAGCACTGGCCAAGGGCACATAAAGGATCTAGAACCCATGGGATCTGACATTAAGAACCAGGCTCAGTTCCTGAGGTAAGTTACTTCCTATTTATACTGTGGTTCAAGTATGGTTATTTCTAACAGAAAAGACTCATTTCTTTAAAGTAACATCTATCACACGGGACTTTAAATAAATGCAACTAGTTTCCCTAGTGAGTTTCAGGAAAGGTTTAATTAACTACAATTTGATTCAAAGAAGCCAGGCTCTGGAAACAGGAGTTTCGGAAACAAGAGTTTATGTGATAATTAGAGAAGTCATGGTCATTTCACCAGCCAAAGAAGCAAAAAGGACAGGTAAGCCTTGGCATCTTCTTTCCATTAGTAATTGATTTTTTATTGGTAACATAGTTAATTACTGATGGTGAATTTGCACTTTTTGCCAAGTGGGAATTACTGAGCTAGTAAGCCAGCTGTAGTCAGCACTTCAAGGTGGCCAACACCATTCCAATATTGCAAGTGAGAAAGTAGAGGCTCAGAAGGCTCAATTAACCTGCTCAGAGTTACCCAGAAGATCCCCAGTTCTAGTTCAGTCTAGTCTAGGACAGTCTGAGAAGTCAAGACTCTATCCCCTTTCCAGCAGGTTTCACTTCAGCTATGCTTT
This sequence comes from Pedetes capensis, assembly GCA_007922755.1. Classification (NCBI taxonomy): domain Eukaryota; kingdom Metazoa; phylum Chordata; class Mammalia; order Rodentia; family Pedetidae; genus Pedetes; species Pedetes capensis. The sequence goes on from VMDO01012864.1 coordinate 54,326, forward strand.
AAAGGTTCCTAGTGTCCAAGTCTCATCCTTGCCCAATATGACCAGAATGGCTGGGCTTGGTGCTAGGCATCAGTGGTTTTAAAAGCTCCATAGGTGCTATAAATGAACAGATGGGATGGAGAAGCCTTGACTTTACAACTCTCACCTTAAAATCTCTGAACTCAAGGGCTCAAATAAATAACTTCATGATGTACCTCAAGGTCTTAGAAAAACAAGAACAAACAAAACCCCAAATCAGTAGACTGAAGGAAATAATAAAGATCAGGGCAGAAATGAAAGGAGACTAAAAGAAGAATACAAAGAATTGATGAAACAGACTTGGTTCTTTGAAAAGATAACAAGGTTGACAAAGCCTTAGCCAAACCAACCAAAAGAAAGAGAAGAACCAAATTTAAATATTAGAGATGAAAAAGGGGGCATTACAATAGATGCCAATGAAATCTAGAAAATCATTATAGTATATTCCAAAAAGCTAGAAATTCTAGATGAAATGTGTGGGGTCTCCACTGGGATGGGGGGAGGCCATGAACAGCTGAAGAGGGTGCGGCGAGGGGGCTCTCAAGGACACACTCCAGGGACAGCTTCAGAGAGTCAAATTCATTTATTTTAAGGAGAGACTCAGCTTATATAGCACCCCCACAAAGTGAAAGTAAGAAGGTATTGCATCAGAATCACGCTATGTAGCAAGCACCAATCAGTGTGCTTGTTGAATTAGATTGCCCAATAAAGCTTGGGCATGCCGCAGGCAAGTCTGTGGCATGCCCTAGGCAAGCCCACAAACAGAGGAAACAGGCAGGACAGTATGTGCAGACAAACAAGGTCGGCAATGGGGACTGTCCCATCACATGGGCCTGTGTGACTGGGTGTCCCTCCGGCCACAGACAAGTAGGCTTAGTGTGCTAAACCTGAGAGGCATGTACATGGGTAAGGTATGCTTCAGCCTAGCCCTTGTCCTTCCCCACAGAAATGGATAAATTCCTAGACATATATGACCTACCAAAATTAAATCAACTTAAACAGATCTATAAGGAGTATCGAGATTGAAACAGTAATATTCTTCTTTTTTTTTAATGGAAATTTTTAATGTACACCTTAATGTGATTCATTACAGTAACAGTCTTCTAACAAAGGAAAGCCCAGGACCAGATTGATTCACTGTTGAATTCTACAAGATATTTAAAGAAGAATTAAAACCAGTGCTCCTCAAACTATTCCATAAAATAGAAATGGAGGGAACATTACCAAATTCATTTTATGAAGCAGTATTACCCTGATACCAAAACCAGATAAGGGTACTACAGACCAATTTCCCCGGTAAACATAGATGCAAAAATCCTTAATAAAATACTTGCATATTGATTTCAACAACACATTAAGAAGAAAATACACTACGATTGAGTTGGTTTCATTCCAGGGATGCAAGGGTGGCTCAATATACACAAGTCAATAAAAATAATACAGCGCATAAATAGACTCAGTGACAGAAATCACATGATCATCTCAGTAGATGCAGAAAAGGCCTTTGACAAAGTTCAACATCCCTTCATGATAAAAGCCCTAAAGAAACTAGGAATAGAAGGAACATACCTTACCATGACAAAGGCAATGTATGAAAAATCTACAGCCAACATCATACTAAACAGGGAAAAACTGAAAGAATTTCCTCTAAAATCAGGAACAAGAGTGTCCACTCTCTCCACTGTTATTCAATATAGTAATTAAGTCCTTAGCCACAGCAGTAAGGCAAGACAAAGAAATAAAAGGGATTCAAATAATAAGGGAAGAAGCCAAGTTACCTCTATTTGCAGATGATATGATCCTATACTTAGAAGACCCTAACAATTCCACCAGAAAACTCTTAAAGCTGATAAACTCTTTCAGTAAAGTAGTAGGATACAAAATCAACATACAAAAACCAGTAGCTTTTCTATATACCAATAACAGCCAGGCTGAGAAAGAAATCAGGAAAACAGTCCCATCCACAGTAGCTTTGTCATGGTTTGAACATAAAGTATCCCCCAAAGCTCACGTGTTTTAATGTTTGGTCTTCAGTTGGTGGCAGAGTTTGTGGAGGTGAGTCTTGGCTTTTTAGAAATGATGTCACTGAGAGTGACTTTTTGGAGGCTTTTACCCCAAAACCCATGGCCCAGCTCACTCTCTCTGCTTCCTGCTCACCAATATATAAGGTTGTCTGCCATAGGCCCTGCTGCCTGACACTGTCATGCTTGCCTAGGCCCATCATGGTCTAATTCTTCTAACTGTGAGCACTCAATAAATATCTCTTCCCCGCTAAGTTTGTTTGGGTTGTATTTTCTGTACAGTGATGACAGCTGAGTAATTAAAGCTTCCAAAAGAATAAAATACCTAAGAATAAACCTAACCAAAGAAGTGAAAGACCTCTACATTGAAAATTTTTAAACATGGAAGAAAGAAACTGTAGAAGCCACTAGAAGATGGGAAGACTTCCCATGCTCATGGATTAGAAGACTGATATTGGGAAACTGGTTATACTTTTGAAAGCAACCTATAGATGCAATGCAATCTCCATCAAAATTCCAATGACATTCTTCCCAGAAGTGGAAAAAAACAATTCTAAAATTCTTATGGAAACACAGAAGAAAATCACCAAAGCAACCCTGAGCAGAAAGATTGATGCAAGGGATATCATAATACTTGATTTCAAACTATACTACAGAGCCATAGTAATAAAAAGAGCATGGTACTGACACAAAAACAGACACAGACCAGTGGGATAGAATAGAATATTGGAAATAAACCCATGCAGCTATTCCTACCTGATGCTTGACAAAGGTGCCAAAAATATAAATTGGAGAAAAAAGATACCCTCTTCAACAAATGGTGCTGGGAGAACTGGATAACCTCATGCTGAAGACTGAAACTGGATCCCTTTATTTCACCCTGTACAAAAGAATCAGTTCAAAATGCCTCAAAGACCTTAATGTAAGACTTGAAACTTTGATATTGCTAGGGAAAGACATAGAGAAAACACTTCAAGATGTAGGTACAGGCAAGGACTTTCTCAAAAGGATCCCAATAGCACAGGAAAAAAATAGCAAAAGAACTGAGAAATGGGATTGCATGAAATTAAAAAGCTTTTGAACAGAAAAAGAGACAATTAACTGAGTGAAGAGACTGCCTACAGATGAGAGAAAATCTTCTCCAGCTATAAATCAGACAGGGGATTAATATCTAGAATATATAAAGAGCTCAAAAAATTAAACAACAATAAATCAAATTATCCAATTAAAAAAATGGACAAATGAATAATTCTCAAAAGAAGAAATACAAATGGCCAATAAACATATAAAAAATGTTCAGCATCCTTAAAGAAAAAAGATTCTTAACTCACAGGAGAGCTCCTGACAGGTGACGTAGACTCCTACTCCATTTCCCTTTATAACTACCAGCGGTTTTGAAGGCAGATGCTGCCCTGGGCACCTAGTGCATCATTTAAAGCAGAAGCTCTGGGAGGGTGATTTGCACATTAGTATATATCCTTTTAAAGCTCCCCAGGTGACTCTAAAGTGCAGTCAGTGTTGAGAATTAGAGTCCAGAGGCTTAAACCAAATTGTCACTCCGAACCTTCTCCTTAAGCAGCCAGTCAGGTCCGGCCCAAACAGGGCAGTCCAGAGCAACATGGGCCTGTCCTCTGTGGGATTCCCATTGAGCTGTGGGGAGTAAGGATGAAGGAAAAAACCATCAACCTTCAACAACCCAGTGTGTCGAGATGCCTGCTGCTCAAAAACAATTCATTCCTGCTTGCAAGTCTAGCTTCTAGCTCCTAGCAAATTTGTTGACAAGTTTACTTGACATAATCTTTCTTCATTGAAAAAGCAAAGTACATTTTAGTCTATGCCTAGAAAAGTGACTTTACAAAAATGTCACAAATGGGGTCCAGATGAATGAGGTTCACGACGGGGACAAGTGGAACTTTTGTTGTTGTTAGGTGCCATCAAGTTGGAGCCAAATCATTAATGACCTATGTACAACAGAACGAAACACTCTGTGACACTGTGCCATGCCCAGCACTGTGTCAGTGCTTCTCTACTATTCCATAGGGTTTTCAATGGCTGATTGTTTTAGGATTGTTTTGGGAGAGGCTGCCAAATCCTTCTCCCATTTTTGCAATACTGGGGATTGAGCTCAGGGCCTCAAAGGGTAGCACTCTACCAACTGAGCTAAATTCCATCCCTGCAAGAGGCTTAGTGAGATTTTAAACAGATGTGTGTACATTCCAGAGACAGGCAGAGGCCTTCTTAGTTAGGAGCTTTCTAAAGTAAGTGCTCTGAGGAAAGGGAATGGGAGGGGTAAGGGGTCTCTTCAGTTGTGTAAGCCTGTTATTTTTAATTCCAGATTTCATCTTTGGCCCTCCTGTAGTGCCTGCGGGGAGGGGATGGGAATGTGTGCCCCAGGGGCAGTTGGTGGAGGCCAGCCTTGATATAGGAAAATCCAAGGAGTAGAGTTAAGCTAGGTCTGATCTGGCAACCTTGGGAGGCAGCAAGGGTGGATCAAGCATCTGTAGGAGCCTCCAAGACTTGGGTACTTTCTGGATTTGGTCAAAGTGTTAGTAATCATAGATGGTCCCTCCAACTATCACTGGCAGCACAGCAGAGAGGTTCAGCTCAGCGTGGCCACCTTGCCTGAGGAGCTCCCCTAGTTGGGCCTTCCTCTCAGGTTAAGCGGGGTCCTTGATTTCATTACAGAAAAGAATTTCAGGACTACTCAGTGAGAGCGAAACAAAGTTGTAGAGCTAATTAAGTCCACACTTCAGAACACGTGTGGGCCCTCAGAGAGAGACAGACAGACAGACAGGCATCCAGGACACAGACATGGGCTTCCCAGGCACGTGTTCTCTGCAGTTTTCTTTAATCTAAGGCACGCCCCATGTAATGTCAGCCCTGGACACCCCGCTCTAGGCACCCAGCATTATGTGAGCCTCAAGCACCTAGAAAGACCCCTGTCGTGGGCTAGGGAAGTGCCAACAAGATCAAAAGGAGAGGTTCCTTTATTTAGGTTTAAGACAAGGTCACGAGGGAGTTCTCAAAGAAGTACAGAATTACAGAGGGGAAAACAAGGTCCAACTCAAAGATTACACACATTTTGGACCCTAAGCATGGCTTATTACTCTTTTACCGTTTTCATTATTCCAAATGTCTTCCTAAAATAACATCTCTCTGCAGGCATCCTCACAGAAGTCTTCCTGGTAGTCGTGTCAAAGTTCTTGCCTCTGAGCTGGTGAGACTCAAAGCAGATTCTGGGGTGAAAGCTCTTTCCCTTTCCATGTTCCCCCAATTCCCCTTTCTACCCTGCCTCACCACCACAGAACTCCTGACTCCCCCATTTTTGCCCCTCTGGATCTCATCTAGTCCCCCGGGATACCCAGGCTCCTTGTCCCACCAGGAGCTGACCGTGGCCAGCCTGCACGCTCCTACCCCCAGTTCTCTCCTTCCACGCCTGTCCTCCTGAAGGGTCTGGGCAGAGCATTGCCAGAGCCTTCCTAGAGGAAAGTATGAGGATTGCTAGGGAATTGTAGGTAAAAGCAAAATCCCCTCAAACCCCGAAGGTCTCCCTGCACAGGGACACAAGAAAACAGTCGCATTAGAAAATAAACATTCCAACTTTAATAGTTTGGGAAATAATTACAATAATACCAACAATACCAAGGGCTGGGATTTAGCTCAGTGGGTAGAGCGCTGCTCTGCAGTCTCTGAGGCCCCGAGTTCGATTCCCAGCACCACAAAAATGGGAGAAGGACATGGCAATCCACTCCCAAGGCAATCCCGAAACTGTCAGCCATTGAAAACCCTATGAGGGTCGCTATGAGGCGGATACCGACTCGACGGCACCTAACAACAACAACAACAATACCAAAGGATGGTAATAATGCAAATGGGCTAGATTATTCATGTAATACTGCTGACAATGTAAAAAGATAGGTCGCTACAGGAAAAAGTGTGACTTAAATCATAATTGGAATGCAAGGGTATACAGAAAAATATTCCCACAAAAAGACATGCAAGTAGAAGAGAGGCCATTA